>MCJB01005035.1:1960-14488 GCA_002018475.1 Nicotiana obtusifolia
CCGCTACAAGTGAACAACTTGAACTCACGGCTTCCGATCACCGTCCCGTGAGTTCTTACACACATAGAACGACTTACCAAGACTTAATCAGTAGAAAAGATGCATAAAATGGAGCAGTAAACTCACCTTTCTTTTTAGATAACTCAGCCCTTGCTTTGGTTCCTCAACCCTAGGGTTTACCTTCAACTAGAACTTGAAAGAGGGGAAAATCGATTAGGGTTTGTGTGGTGTTATTTTGGGGAGGGGTTGCAGGGGTTCTTTTAGGTTTTGAAGCTGTGAAATGATAGTGAATTATCAGGCTTTAAAATCTATTAAAAGCCCTCTCTTAACCGACTTGGGGCTTTTAACTTTTAGCCCTTAATTTTGGCAAGTAGGTGATGCACCAACTTGTCACCTACCAGCTTGCGCAGTTCTACGGAAATGCAATTATCTCAATACTCCGAGATAGTATTAACAAACGGTTTGAAGCATTGGAAACTAGACTCATAGACCTTTAATTTTGTAGGTAGATCACCCCGTAACTCCTTGTAAATTGGGAGAAAATCGCAGAAACATTTGACCTAACGTTTAAGTAAAATTGTGAACCTAAGTTGCGACAACTTTTGTCGACTTTTGTTTCATAACTCGTTTGACTTCAAGACTTATGAAACGGATATCATATCATTAAAATACCTTAAAACACGACATCTTGGTAATGTTAAACACCTCTCAATTTTTCCAAAAATGCGAGTTACAACATCCTTAACTCGTTTATCCTCTAATACTTGTTAACCGCCCTTATACACCTTTGCATCGTTTAGGACCAATAGGACTAAAATCTTATTGTCTCAAAGGTAATTCTCTTCTCGAACCAAGGTAGACTATCTTACGGTGTAATCTAACACGTACAAATATGGGTTATAACAGCTTCCAATAAGGTAACTCCCAGAATACGCTCTGTTTACTCCAGTTGTGTATAACACCATAACTAGGTATCTTATTAGCCAAGGGATACGTTATTTCCTTAGGTAGATAACTAACTCTGTTCTAAATCTCTTATAGAGACAAGACGGATGGTGGCTCCTCATGATCAGTTTTGTTCTTCATAAATGCACTAGCATTTCTCCTGAACTAATGATCCATTGGCAAGAAGCGGCGATGGCAGTCAAACCATGTGTTCTTACCTCCATGTTTCAAAGTGAATGTCTTTGTATCTTCTATACAAGTGGGGCAAGCTAACTTTCTGGCAGTCGACGGCCCGGACATCATTCCATAAGCAGGAAAATCATTTATAGTCCACATCAAAGCAGCACACAATCTGAAGTTTTTCTTAGTTGATACATCATATGTTTCCACGCCTTGATGCCACAATAACTTCAACTCATCAATCAAAGGCTGCATGTAAACATCAATAAACGTTGTTGAATTGCGTGGACCTGGAACAATACAAGTTAGACACAAATATGGACTTTTCATACATAACACAGGTGGAAGATTATACGGCGTAACAAACACCGGCCAACACGAATATGGTGCAGCAGAGACTACAAATGGAGTGAATCCATCAGCGCATAATCCCAACCTAATATTTCTTGGTTCACTAGCAAGGTCCGAGAACACCCTTTTGAAATGCTTCCATGCTTTTCCATTTGATGGATGACATAGAACATCATCTGTCCTTCTATGCTCATAATGTCATCTCATATGAGAAGCAGAGCTCATTGATGCATACAACCTCTTTAACCTTGGTATAAGAGGTAAGTAGTGCATCGCCTTCACCGGGATCTTCCTTTTATCATTTTGTGGCATCCTTGTAATGAGGCTTGTTACAAAATTTACAGTTCTCCTTGTAGAATAACATGCAACTATTCTCACAGCAATGAATCCTCTCTGATGAAAGGCCTAACTTGGAAACCAATTATTTTTCCATGTAGAAATCTTAGGGCAGACCAATGTTAATCAAATTAAGTTCATTCATAAGCCCACTGATAGAATTCATGCCCGATTGATAAATAGATCCGACTTAATCTGAAGTAATCGGACAACAACAGACAACTTGGAATGCATTGAGCCTTCATACAACGGACAACTAGCTTCCTCTAACTCATTGAAGAACTTCTTTGCCTCATCATTTGGTTCAGACTGAGCCCTCGGGAACATCTCAGAGGCATCCCTCATCATGTCATTGAATCTAGAATTTTCAACAGTATTTTTCATTATGGGACTACCCTCCTCACCACCAAAAGAATTAATCAGCATCATTTACGCTATCAAGATTCTCCCCATGAGAAGTCCACTCATAAAAATTATACATAAATCTCTTTTTAAATAGATGACATGTAACAACATTTTCTCCCAATAACTTAACACACTTGCAAGTGGTCTTTGGACCGCAGACCTATCGCAGACCGGTCTAGACCAGCCCGGTTCTGCATCATTTTTGGGGCCCATTTTGCAAGTTGCATATCTGTTATGCGGTCCATTCTGCCACCGTAGGTCTGAGTTAGGAGGGTCCAGTTTCCTATTTTTATAACCCATCCGCATTTTAATAAATAGCCTTTGGCGATTATTTTGGAGCAATTGTCTGATGATTTTAGAGAGAGGTAAGAGCATTTTAGAGAGAGAAGGAGGAAATCTAGCATTCTAATCATCCAATTTTGCACCAACCGTCAAGAATCAAGGAAGTCAATCACTAGATTATCATCTATCCGGGTCGTCCAGAGGTTGATACTCGCGAGAAGGGCTAGTTAGCTGAGTGATTTGGCTTGCTTGAGGTAAGTATCTTATCTAAACTTGGTTGAGGCACTAGTTGTCTAAAATATTTGTGATAGCTACGTGCTATGAGTGGCGCATATATGTGAGGTTGAGCCCATATACGTGCACCGGGGTACTATTTACATGCTCAGTCTTGAATTGATTATTAAGCTTCAAGTCGGGATGTTTATCTTATTTTTACCCCTTTGTCAGCTATTTGTACCACATTTGAGATTTTATTGAGGTTATTTTCCCGATTAAACCTAATAAATTGCTATTTCATGATAAAATTGTCTATTTTTGCTGTGATAGCACACATTGCACATGCCTACACTATAACATATTAGTTATGCCAGTCTAGGAGTATGTAACTTGATACTCATTGATCATGTACATGTATTCTCGTATATTTGCTTTCTGTGAGTTATAATTTGGTATGTTAGCATGTGACCATGCCGGGTGGATTGTGATTGATGGCACGTGAGTTATCTGTACGGTTTATATTATTGGCACATGATTTTTCCGTGTAACACGTGAATTGTCCGTGCGGCATGTGGTTATGGATCCATCCCCCTAGGGTCACCCTTTCACTAGTATAGCTCCATGGCACCGAAAATGTATCAGGGTTCAAGTGATTCACTGAAGCAACGAAACCTTGAAAGCTGCTTTTTCAAGTGTTAGTAGCGAAACGTTCTGTCAATCGAGGAAGGTTGGTGACAAGACCTGGAGCTATCAAAAGTGATAATGCTAACATGAATAACAAAAAAACCTGTGAAAAACACGACCGCTTGCCAGTGGAAAGTTTTTTGCGTTCAGTCAATCTTCTTAGAGTGAATATTCCCTAAGGAACCCCCGAAAGGGCTGCCGTCACATGGGTCCACGAAAGTGAGAAGTTGCTTTGACTAAAGATCCATGCTTGTCTTTTGAAGCGAATTGGATGATCAGGCCGAGGGTCCCCTCTCTTCCTCTCACTCTCTTTTCCCTAATATGAACCTTGAATCATCAAAGCCATTCTGACTCGGCCGGGCCCGGTCACCCTTGTTTTTCTCTTGATGGTGTACACACGGATTTGAAGAAACTAATCAGTGGTTGGTACAAATATGGAAATTTTTAGGGAAATCTGGCCAGTTCTCTTCTTAGATCAGTGCCACTTACATGAGTTCTCAGTTCTCTTCTTAGTAAAGTCTGTTCCACCGACTCGTAGAGAGGAGTTGTGTAAGCAGTTTGAGCAACTACGCCAGAAGGGTATGATAGACTCAGTATGAGATGATGTTCGCAAATTTGGCTCGTTATGAAGTATGGCTGGTTCCCACTGAGAGGGAGAAGATTAGGAGGTGCATTGATAGCCACAACTATGGTTTACATTTCAGTATGGCTCGAGAGGTTGTGACTGATTCTAGGTTTTACCAGGTGGTCGAGGTTGCTAGACGCTTAGAGCTAGTTCAAAGGTAGGAGCGTGAGGAGAGGGAGACCAAGACGCCTCGTAGTTTAGGTGGCTTCAGTAGTGCCTCATCCGGAGGCCACTCCCATTATAGCAAAGGTCATCCTTCTAGACCCGTTCAGGTAGCTCGCCATGTACCTCATGGTTCTTCAGTTAGCCATAGTTCCTATAGTGCACGCCCAACTCAATCATCATTCAGTGCATTGTCGGCACAGAATTTTTACCATGCCTCATCTGCACAGGGTTCCTCGGGTAGCTATTCAGATTATTATGGTCAACAGCTCCGTCAGAGGAGAGGTTGTTTTGAGTGCGGGGACTTCAATTATAGAGGGATTGCCCTTGACTATTGAGTATAGCTCCACAACAGAGCTCTCAGCCGATGTTTTCAGCACCAACAACTACTCTACCCGCACAGCCAGCTCGGACTGGGGCTCAGTCAGCTCGAGGCTGCCCTAGAGGGGAAGGTCGATCAGGTGGTGCAGGACCATTGCTACGCATTTCTAGTCAGGCCAGAGGCAGTTGATTTCGATGCCGTGATCACATGTATTATTTCAGTGTGCCACAAGGAGGCTGCGATATTATTTGATCCTGGTTCCAATTATTCATATATGTCATCATACTTTGCTCGTTATCTGGATATGGCCCGTGATGCTTTAGTTATGCATTTTCATGTATTTACACCAGTGGGTAATTCTATTATTTTGAATCATGTGTATCAGTCGTGTGTAGCGACTATTGGGGGATTTATAGACGAGAGTTGATATTTTACTACTTAGCATGGTTGATTTTGACGTCATTTTAGGCATGGATTGGTTGTCACCATGTCCCATTATTCTTGATTGTCACACTAAGACTGTGACATTAGCGATGCTGCGGTTGCCTAAGGTTGAGTGGAGAGGTTCCTTGGACTATATTCCCAGTATGGTGATTTCATATTTAAAGGCTCAACGGATGGTTGGGAAGGGATGTTCGGCATATCTGGCCTTCGTGAGAGATGTTAGTGCTGATACTTCTATCATTGAATCAGTTCCGATAGTGAGAGACTTTCCAGATGCGTTTTCTGTTGACTTGCTGGGAATGCCACCCAACTGGACAATTTTTTTGGTATTGACCTGATAGCATCAAGGACAAGGATAGAGTTTTGGAAGATCCAAGAAGGCCATTTACAAGATCTCAAGCTAAAGAGTTGCAGACTAAGGTTGTCGGACTTCAATGGCAAATAAAGAAGCTTTTAATTGTGGAGGACGAGCTCAAGCCCAAAGGAGATGAATTGTACAAGTTTTACAATTATTTGGTGGCCCAAATTGAAGTCCAAGAGGAGGAAGATTGAGTCCCGAACTCGGTCCTTTGAATCTAGCAAATGGGCACCCGAGAGAGCCCAAAATAAGCCTAAATGAGGTCCAAAAGGGGGTGTGTGAAAATGAGCCCAATTGGAGTCCAAACCAATGGCCCAAACTAGTAGTTTTAAGGTCCAAATCTGCCCCAAAGAGATTTGGCCGCCCCTTACCTACCCCCTACCTAATTTTGTGACTTTTCTTATTTCTTAGAAATCANATGTCCCCTTTTGAGGTTGTTTATGGTTTTAATCCCTTTACTCCCCTTGATTTATTACCATTACCTACTAATGATATTGCTAATCTTGATGGTAGGACAAAGGCTGAGATGATGAAAAAAATTCATGAGCAAACAAGGCTTGCAATTGAGAAGAAAAATGAGCAAACTTCCTTGAGAAAGAATAAGGGTCGAAAACAAGTTATTTTTAAACCAGGAGATTTAGTTTGGGTTCACTTTAGAAAAGAAAGATTTCCTTCCAAAAGGAAGTCAAAGTTGCATCCTAGAGGAGATGGCCCATTTCAAGTCCTTGAAAGGATTGGAGATAATGCTTACAAGCTGGACCTTCCTGGTGACTTTCAAGTAAGTGCTACATTCAATGTTGCTGACTTGTCTTTGTTTGATGTAGGACAGAATTCGGGGACGAATTCTATTCAAGAAGAGGGGAATGATAGCATCAAGGACAAGGATAGAGTTTTGGAAGATCCAAGAAGGCCATTTACAAGATCTCAAGCTAAAGAGTTGCAGACTAAGGTTGTCGGACTTCAATGGCAAATAAAGAAGCTTTTAATTGTGGAGGACGAGCTCAAGCCCAAAGGAGATGAATTGTACAAGTTTTACAATTATTTGGTGGCCCAAATTGAAGTCCAAGAGGAGGAAGATTGAGTCCCGAACTCGGTCCTTTGAATCTAGCAAATGGGCACCCGAAAGAGCCCAAAATAAGCCTAAATGAGGTCCAAAAGGGGGTGTGTGAAAATGAGCCCAATTGGAGTCCAAACCAATGGCCCAAACTAGTAGTTTTAAGGTCCAAATCTGCCCCAAAGAGATTTGGCCGCCCCTTACCTACCCCCTACCTAATTTTGTGACTTTTCTTATTTCTTAGAAATCACCCTACCTAATTTTGATGACTTTTGTTACCCCTTAGCAGCCCCTACCTAATTTTGAAGACTTTTGTTACCCCTTAGCAACCCCCCCCTACCTAATTTTAAGGTTTTTACTCCTATAAATAAGGAGTTCTTCTCATTCATTTGGGGTACATTATTGAATAAGAATATCATACTTGAGAGTTCTTTTGAACCTTTGTTACTTATGCTTTGAGATTTATCTTTCAACCTTTTACTTGTTCATAGTTCAAGGTAGTAAGATTACTTCTCTATTGTGATATCTTTGGTTCCTTTGAGGTATTCTTAGAAGGTGATTAATTCTAGATATTAATTGTTGTCTCGAGTTACTCTTAAAGCGGTCAAGATCCGAATCTATTATTTGATTTGATCTTAGGTAAAGGCGTTTGATTTCTTCAATAAATCACAACGTTGTTGCTTAGATTTTGTCAAGGCTATAGAACTTGTGTTCTTGGAAGTTCCTGGAATTCTTTCCTTGAATTTCCCCATATCCTTTATTTTCTGTACTTTAATTCTAGTTGTTCAATTCCTTATTGTTATTGCTTCCGCATTTACTTCTCAAATTCTTACTCTAGTTTGGATTCCCGACCTTGTTGCTATCATGACCTGGTGCCGGGTACTCGGCCCATCTCTATCCCACCGTATCGCATGGCAGCAGCGGAATTAATATTAAAGGAACGACTTTAAGAGTTGCTTGATAAGGGCTTTATCAAGCCCAGTGTGTCGCCTTGAGGTGCGCAGGTTCTATTTGTGAAAAAGAAGGATGGTACTATTCAGATGTGTATTGATTACCGGCAGCTGAAAAAAGCTACAAGAAAGAAAAAGTATCCACTGCCGTGCATTGATGACTTATTTGACCAGCTTCATGGTGCCAGAGTATTCTTGAAGATTGATTTGAGGTCGGGGTATCATTAGTTGAATATTCAGGATTCTAATATTCTAATGACGGCTTTCAAGACCTGCTATGGGCACTTTGAGTTTCTTGTTAAGTCTTTTGGGCTGACCAATGCCCAATCAGCCTTTATGCACCTGACGAATAGTGTGTTCCATCCGTATCTTGATTCTTTCATCATGGTATTCATTGATGATATATTGGTATACTCACGCAGCCATGAGGAACATGAGGATCATCTGAGGATTGTACTCTTGGCCTCGAGGGAGAAGAAGCTTTATGCTAGATTCTCCAATTGTGAATTTTGGTTTTATTAGATTGCATTCTAGGGCCACGTGGTGTCTAGTGAGGGGATCAAAGTAGATCGAAGAAGATTGAGGCATTTCAGAGTTGGCCAAGACCGTCTTCGGCTACTGAGATTCGGAATTTTCTTGGTTAGGCAGGGTATTATCGCCATTTTGTGGAAGGTTTCTCGTTCGTTGCTGCACCTTTGAGTAGATTGACCCAGAAAGTTGCCCCATTTAGGCGGTCTGATGAGTGTGAGGAGAGCTTTTAGAAGCTCTAGACTTCCCTTGACCACAACTCTAGTTTTGCCGTCGGCATCGGGTTCATATACAGTTAATTGTGATGTTTCACTGATTGACATTCGGTATGTCTTGATGTAGGAGGATAGGGTGATTTCTTATGCTTCGCGTCAGCTGAAGCCCTATGAGAAGAACTACCCCGTTCATGATTTAGAGTTGGCAGCCACTGTTCACGCATCGATGATTTGGAGGCAACCTCTACAACGTGTCTTGTGAGGTATTCATAGATCATCAAAGTTACAACACTTGTTTAAGCAAAAGGATCATAACTTGATGCGGCGGAGGCGGCTTGAGCTATTAAAAGTCTATGATATCACCATTTTGTATCATCCCGGGAAGGCCAATGTGGTGGCCGATGGCTTGAGTAGAAAGGCTGAGAGTATAGGTAACCTTGCATATATTCTAATTGTTGAGAGACCGCTAGCATTGGATGTTCAGGCTTTGGCCAATCAGTTAGTGGGGTTAGATGTTTCGGATCCCATTCAGGTTCTTATTTGCATGGTTTCTTGGTCTTCCTTGTATGAGCGCATCATAGCACGTCAGTATGACGATCCCCATTCGCTTGTCCTTAAGGACACAATGCAGCACGGTGATGCCAAGAGGATTCTAGTGGATATTATGGGGCGTCGCATATGTAGGGTCGGATTTGCGTGCCCAATGTGGATGGGTTACATGAGTTGATTCTTGAGGAGGCCCACAGCTCGCAATACTCCATTCATCTGGGTGCCACTAAGATGTATCAAGATTTGAGGCAGCACTATTGGTGGAGAAAAATGAAGAAAGATATAGTAGAATTTGTGGCCAGGTGCTTGAACTGCCAGCGGGTGAAATACGAGCATTAGATGCTATACATTTTCAAGAATATACTATTTTCTTTCAAAACGATAAGCTTTAAACATGACATAGAGTAAGCTATACATTTTCAAGCACTAACTAAGTAGAATGTAGACATATAACTCCCTAGACCTAGTCTAAGTCCAATTGAGCTACCTCATGTAGATTCTAGGGGCTGCCTGACACCTTCCCCTTAGAAGAACAAGAACCCTTACCAAAATCTTATAGGTCAGCATACTAATAGGATAATGATTTAACAAATGAATAGGTACCCTAGTATACCTTTAAATATTAGGTGGCGACTCTCTTTCATCAACAACAGGCAAACCACTAGTTGAATCTTGTTTTGACTGGTGCAAAATAGGGTGCTACAACATGGCGGCTCTGCTGGGGATTTACACGTAGGTTTTGACCTTAGAAGACTTAGATTAGATATGAAATTAGTGATGTTTATATTCTACTTTAACTATGCTTAATTTTGCAAATATGTGATTACTTGTCTTAATTGTTTAGTATGTATGTATCTGCCTGCTTTAATGTTATTACTGTTATCCGGTTACACCCTTTGAGTCCCAAGGTGACAATGAATATGAGACTTGTTAATCACAATTTAAATGTATGTAAAGTCATAATATGATTATAAAATATTTTTGTATATAAAATATAAGTCTGGGGAAAATCGCATTTAAGTTGCGGAAAAACCGACTAAGTATTTGCCTTGTAACGAACCTTTTTGAGAAATACATTTTGTGTGTTATATGAGGTCTTTTTGGGACATATTATATACCAAATTGAAGGTCTTGGAATGTATTTTCCAACACTTTTAACTGTTTACTCATACGACGTCCGGATTAAAAGATATAAGAGTCTAAAGATGGGCTAATTCTAGGGTGCCAAGCCAGCACCTCTTTGACCTTTCAAAAGTTGATATATATATATATATATATATATATATATAGGTCTTAAGTTGTCTTTCTCTTCATTTTTCCATATAACACGAATAGTGAACACCCATAAACCTATCCTTAAGCTCTCTACAAGGGTTTCAAAAAAGATTAACATCCCGGGTATGAAATCAAGAAGGGATAA
The DNA here is from genome assembly GCA_002018475.1 of Nicotiana obtusifolia. Lineage (NCBI taxonomy): Eukaryota > Viridiplantae > Streptophyta > Magnoliopsida > Solanales > Solanaceae > Nicotiana > Nicotiana obtusifolia. The sequence goes on from MCJB01005035.1 coordinate 11,987, forward strand.
CATTAGAACGATCCCTACGACGTAAGTATCACTATACCGCCTCTCCTATTCTTTGTAGTTTGAGTTTTGGAAGGTACTTCATAGTTAAGAAAACACCTACTTTCTGTATTTAAGCTTTTGAATATCAAGGCAGGTTGATAAATTTGTTTTCTAATAGTTAGAACTCACCGGACGGTGATCAAAAGCCGTGGGTTCGATTTATTCCACTTTTAGTGGATTGTTTTATAGTCCACTCGTGTTGGCCTATTGTGTTGTGGAGTTTGGAATGATAAACGACGTGGTGAAACGCCACATGTGGTAGGGTGGTAGGCTGGTCGCTCGTCGTTGCAATTTCAGGCTAATTGATAACTTATTGATTGGGTGTGTTATGGTATATTTGGGTTTCTTGTTGTATTAAAGGTCCTAAATTGTAGTTAGGTTGCTTTTGAGCTGCTGATTGTATTGTGTTGTTGTTTTGCCTATAGCAGGCTTGAGGGAGCAGTAAAATCAGGGGAAATGCTGCCCGATTTTTGTTACAGATTAAGTTACTTTCGTTATAAAAATTAGAGAGTCATTCGCAACTTGACAATAGCTTCACTGTCGTTGTTGCAGATTAAGGTGCAGTGAGTTGAGTTTAGCATTGTTATTGGACATATTTCTGTAAGGTATGTTAAGGCTATCCCTTCTTTCCTTTTGGCATGATCCACATGATACAAAAGAAACGAGCAAACACACAACTTTCATAAATGTTTCTTTTATAGAAGTATTAGGGGTGCCTATGTTCTTGATTCCCCAAGTGTGCTATTATTATATCATTTGTTCATGGGACTTAGAAAAATACGTAAGTTAATAAAGCTTATCCGAAGGCATATTGATCTTATAACATTCCGAGAGATCTTATTGAATTACATCATTATGCATTGCATTCGTTTATACATGTACATTGACCAATAACTAGATGGTGTTATATACCTGAATATTATTTGTATTAGGGTATGGGGAAAGGTTATGGCGTTATATTCGCACTACCACCTGATCAATTGGTATACATTGATGATTTTTCTCACTGAGGCCGAGATGATATGATGGGATGCCCTCCGAGGCTTGATGATGTTATGTACGCATATACCTATGCATGATATGACATTTATATGCATATGCATGACGTTATAAATGTTTCATGATTCACATAGCTATTCAAACTTACAGGTTACGTCCTTTACTCCATTTTTTTCATGTCTTTTATATAATAATTTTTATGCCCTACATACTCGGTACATTATTCGTTTTGACGCCCCTATTTCTTGGGGGCCTGCGTTTCATGCCTGCAGGTGTAGGTAGACAGGCTGACGACACCCTTTCTTAGGATCCTTTCTCAACGAGAGTTGGTGTGCTCCATTTGATCTGGAGCTGCTGCTGGGTTTTGGTACGATATTTTTGTATAGATATATGGGTATGTCGGGGCCTAGTCCCCTCCTTTACACAGTTGTACACTCTATTTGAGGTCTGTAGACAGTCACGAATAGTTGGATAGTATGTGGCCTTGTAAGTTTCTATTTTGATATATAGTTGTACATAGCAGCCTTGTCGGCTCGCCCTGTTATAACCCATATTTGTACGTGTTATATTACACCGTAAGATAGTCTACCTTGGTTCGAGAAGAGAATTACCTTTTAGGCAATAAGAGTTTAGTCCTATTGGTCTTAAACGATGCAAAGGTGTATAAGGGTGGTTAACAAGTATTAGAGGATAAACGAGTTAAGGATGTTGTAACTCGCATTTTTGGGAAAATCGAGAGGTGTTTAACATTACCAATATGTCATGTTTTAAGGTATTTGGATGATATGATATCCGTTTCATAAGTCTTGAAGTCAAACGAGTTATGAAACAAAAGTCGACAAAAGTTGTCCTAACTTAGGTTCACAATCTTACTTAAACGATAGGTAAAATGTTTCTGCAATTTTCTCCCAATTTACAAGGAATTACGGGGTGATCTACCTACCAAATTAAAGGTCTATGAGTCTAGTTTCCAATTCTTCAAACCATTTGTCAATACGATCTCGGAGTATTGAGATAATTGCATTTCCGTAGAACTGCGCAGGCTGGTAGGTGACAAGTAGGTGCATCACCTACTTGCCAAAATAAGGGCAAAAATTTAAAAGCCCCAAGTCAGTTAAGAGAGGGATTTTAAAAGCTTCTAAAGCCAGTTAATTCACTATTATTTCACAGCCTCAAAACTGAAAAGAACCCCTGCAACCCCTCCCCAAAATAATCCCACACAAACCCTAATCGATTTTTCCCTCTTTCAAGTTCTAGTTGAAGGTAAACCCTAGAGTTTGAAGAACCAAAGCAAGGGCTGAGTTATCTAACAAGCAAGGTGAGCTTACTGCTCTATTTAATACATGTTTTCTACTTTTAATTCTTGGTAAGTCGTTCTATGTGTGTAAGAACTCACGGGACGGTGATCGGAAGCCATGAGTTCGAGTTATTCACTTGTAGCGGACTGTTTTATGGACTGTTTTG
>MCJB01005036.1:8338-54701 GCA_002018475.1 Nicotiana obtusifolia
TCCCCCCCCCCCCCTAGTGGGTGTGTATTTTTTTTAATTTTTTATTTTTTTATAATCACTAGGTTGTCTGCCTAGTGCTGATTTTCATAAATATAATAATAGAGAGTACAAAGATGGAGGGGGGCATCGACCTGACCTCCATATAGGGAAGGTGTACATCCTTGATCATCCACATTTGATGATCAACTGTACCTAGATAGCTAAGGTGAGTTAGACCTATAGTGATGTAATAACTGTCTATCTTATAACATCGATAGCCAGTCATATGTACAAAAAAGATGAGTAGTGGATCTAGGTCAACTATACAAAAAAATACATGTATTCCTAATTCTACTGAGTGAGTGTTCCTTCTCATACAATTGATTCTACCTCTAACAAAATATTGGGTTCTTCTTCAGGGTGTACTATATAGCAAGGGGGAGTAATCTTCGATTTTGCTTTGACTTTTGTAAGTAAAGCATAATTGAAGATGACTATCAAGAGTATGCCATATAGTAGCTGAGTTGCATTGACATTCTCTGGTACATGTTGAAGACTGGTGATGTGAACTCATTTTCCATGAATTGGTAGGATGTGTGTCCTGTTGTTTGCTGTTGCTATCTTGTAAGGTTGAGTTCATCTTCCTGCTGCTGCTGATCATTCTCTGCTGCATGTGAGTTTTATCTTCCAAGAGTTGTTGTGATGTTTTGTGTTGTCTGCTGCTGCTGTCATTGTTGGTGCTGATATGTTGAGGTTCCTGCATCTCTGACTGATGTGGTCTCCTTGTGCTACTGCTGTCATGATGAACTACTGCCATGTTGTTCTCACTGTTGCTGTCTGCTTTTGATTTTGGTATTGTAACTGCTGCTGAGTTTGCTGCTGAGTTTGTTGCTGATCCTCATATGCTGTTACTGCTGGTACTCTTTTTGCTGGTATTTCTACTGCTACTGATGTCCTTAAGGTTTCTGCTGTTGTTGCATCTGATGTTCTTGTTAAGAGAGTGTATCTGTGTTGGTGTGAGTTCTGATTTCTGCTGATTTATGGGATATCCAAGTATTCTGCTGCTGTTTACTCTGTTGCTAGTGCTGTTTTGCTTGTGGTGCATGTGGAATCGGTGTTCCGACTGTGAAGTTGAATGTGTGACTGTGAGGTAGGAGTGTGTGCTATGTGATCTGAGTTGTTGACCAATGTAAAGGCTATTGGTGATGTAAGATTAACTGCTGGTATGTATGTATTTGGGAGGGAAATGAAATGTTTTGGTCTATTGAAAAATAGCGGTGGTATAGAACATAGTGATTGGTGCAATTGCATTAGATTGAGCACCGTAGGTGCTAATACCACACAATACAATTGCGCCAATAACCTGAACCTATGTGAACAGCTACTTGAAAAGGATTTGTTGTTCCTGTGAAGTTGGTGGTGAGGTTGATGATGTTGTAGATGGTGATATATACAGGGTTGTGTTGGGAGCTTTGGGTAATGTCTGCTATACTTCCTCTGTTCCATCCTCTATTGCATCTGTTGGATTGCTTGGTGTGGCACTGTGTTTGGCAATTGTTGCTGAGTTGACTCTCCTCTTCTACTGCTGCTTCTGTTGTTTTCATTGTTGGTAGAGCTGGTCCTGTCTTCACTGGTATCATAGATGCTACTGTTGATGTTGGTGTAGCTAGCATAGCTGGTGTAGCATTTGTGAGAATGGCATTGCCTCTTCACCACTGTCCTGATTTGTTGTGTTGCTGAGAGTTGTGTTATTTGCTTATGATTTTTGCTTGGAATTTGGCTTTCCAGGTTGTTTTCATTGTGATTATTGTTGTTGGCATAAGTGTTACAATTGCTGCTTTCGCTGCTTCTGTTGTAGTGGGTGTGTATTTAAGGTGTAAATTGGGGATTTGAGGCTAGGGATTTGGAAGGTTTGATTTGGGGATTTGGGTGACAACTTGGTGTCGGATTATGACAAAATTCGTATGGTTAGACTCGTGGTTAGACGGGCTTTGGGGTTTTGTGAATTTTGTCGGATTTCGAGATGTGGGTCCAGGGGCCGGCTTTGAGCCGATTTCTGATTTTGATTAATAACTTCGTATTTTTCCAGTGAAATTGATTCCTTTAGCCCGTGTTGATTGTATTGTACTGTTTGTGGCTAGATTGGGGACAATTGGAGGCCGATTTGTGAGGCAAAGGTGTGTTGGAGTAGAGATTTGCTCTGATTGAGGTAAGTAACAGTTTTAAATTTAGTTATGAGGGTATGAAACCCCGACTTATGGGTCATGTGATAGGTTTGAGGTGACGCACATGCTAGGTGACGGGCGTGTGGGCATGCACCATAGGCATTGGGATTTGGTCCATTTCATGGAACTGTATAGATGATTAACCGGTTGATATATGTAAATTCTTCATATGTCACAGTAATTGAGCTGCAAAGCCTGTTAGAAATCCTGTTTAGGCCATGTGTTGGAACTGAAGGGGCCCTCAGAGGTCGTGTACATGGTAATCTATCTGCTTAATTGTTGTGTTGTACTCAGTCTCAATTTTACTTGCATATCATATCTCAGTCTCTTTTGTTCCTTGTTGATACATTACATCATTTTTGTTTGGGCTGATTTCATGATTTCTGAGAGCCCGTGAGATTGGAGAGGTTGGTGACTGAGTTAGGGCCTGAGTGTCGAGCTGTGAGTGATATATCTATATATGTGGATCAGGTTGCACGCCGCAACGAGCCTTACGGCTGTATATATGTGGAACGGGTTCCACGCCGCAACGAGCTGTACATATATTTATGGGATTGGGCTGCACACCGTAGCATGTTTCATTGATTTATGCGATGATTGGCTTGATCTAGCGCTTGGGCTGAAGGAGTCTTTGTGCACAACCCCAGTGAGCGCGTACCTACTGCGTGCGAGTGCCGAGTGCCGAGTGCTGAGTAAATAGGAGGGCTGAGTGACTGTGGCCCTGAGAAGATACATTTGATTTCATTATTGTTGCACTTAGCTGCCATGTATTGCTGTCTTGAAATTTCGGAAAGATATTACACTCTGTTTCAATTGAACTTGATATGAAATTACTATTTTGGCCTTAATTGTCGAACTTTAAAGCATGCCTACCTTCCTATGTTAAAATCACTGTATTTGAACTATAACTGTGAAGCTTGTCACCACTTTCAGTTCTTTAATTAGTTTTGTTACTTACTAAGTTGGTTGTACTCAAGCTACACCCTGCATTTCGTCTGCAGATCCAGGTGTTTCCGGACACGATAGGTGATGATTTCCACGCACAGTTGATCTTCGGGAGATTCTGAGGGAGCTGCCGGCGTTTCGCAGACCTTGTATCTGCTTCCCTATCTTTTCGCTTATTGTATTCAGTTTCAGACTATATTAGACAGTGTTTTCCAAACTTGTGATGTATTGATGCTCATGTACTCAGTGACACCCCGATGTTGGGAATTTCCGCGTTGTGTTTTGGACTTTCGGTCATGTTTATGAGAAGTGTTGTTATTTAAACTATTTTAAATCCATTTTTCCATTGGAGTTATTTCATAAATGTCGGCTTGCCTAGTACCACGATAGGTGCCATCACGACATGTTAGGATTTTGGGTCGTGACAAGTTGGTATCAGAACCTAGGTTACAAAGGTCTCATGAGTCATGAGCAGGTTTAGTAGAGTCTTGCGGATCGGTATGGAGACGTCTATACTTATCTTCGAGAGGCTGGCAAACCCTTAGGAAATTTCACATTCTTGTATTCTTGTCGTGCGGATTTGTTGATTCCGATAACTAAACTACTATATTCTATTCTCTCACGGATAGTGAGGACACGTGCTACCGGGCAGGATGGACAGCAACCAGTACCACCAGCCAGGGCCACGAGAGGCCAAGGTCGCGGTAAGGCCGCGGCAGGGGCAGAGGTGCAGCTCGTACGCCAGCTAGGGAAGCACCTGCAGATCCACCAGTTGCTCTAACTCAGAAGCAGGTTCCAGATATGGCTGAGCTAGTGGGTCCAGCTCAGGCACCAGCTGTGCCCATTGTGATTCCAGGCCTTCAAGAGGCTTTGGCCTAGATATTGACGGTTTGTACTGGCCTTGCTCAGGTGGTTTCGGCTTAGGCTGAACCAGCCATTTCTCAGGTCAGGGGAGACACTCATACCCCTACTGCCCGTACTCTAGAGCAGGTGATGCAGGGACTTCAGATACCGGGGGTACTACCAACCCAGCTGGTTGCAGCTACTTAGGCCCCGGTGGTCCCTGTTATGGCTAATGATGAGTAGAGGAAAGTTGAGAGGTTTGGGAGGCTTCAGCCTCCATCATTTAGCAGTGCTGAGTCGGAGGATGCCTAGGGTTTCTTGGACAAGTGCCAGCGGATTCTTCGTACAACAGGTATTCTGGAGACTAGCGGGGTCTCGTTCACTACTTTTCAATTCATTGGGTCTGCCTTCAAATGGTGGGAGGCTTACGAGAGGCGCAGGCCGGTCAGTGCAGCACTACTTTCATAGTAGGAGTTCGCCGTTTTCTTCTTGGAGAAGTACGTGTTGCAATCTCGCAGGGAGGAGCTACGCAGATAGTTTGAGTAGTTACAACTGGAGGGAATGTCTGTGACGTAGTACGAGATTAGGTTTTCTTAGTTGGTCGCCACGCAGTGTGGTTGGTACCCACTAATAGGAAGAGGATTAGGAGGTTCATTGATGGCCTCACATATCAGTTGCGATTGCTTATGACTTGGGAGAGGGTGTCTGGTGTTACTTTTGACAAAGTGGTCAACTTTGCTCGGCAGATAGAGATGGTCCGCAGTTAGGAGTAAGGTGAAAGGGAGGCCAAGAGGCCTCGTGGATCTGGTGGTTTCAGCGATGCTCCTTCTGGGGGTCAGTTCCACCACGACAGGGGTCGTCCTTATAGGCATGCTCAAACGGCTCGTCCAGTTCATCGTGGTGCATCATCCAGCCATGGTTCATACAGTTCTCATCAGGGTAAGTCATCCCTCAATGTCCTTCCAGCTCAGAGTTTGTCCCGTGCTCCATCGGTTCAGGGTTCATCTATGCCGGGTCCTTCTAGCAGTTATCCTGGTGGTCGGGGCTCCCTTCAGTCCCCACCACCATTGTCATATTGGAGTTGCTACAAGTGTGGGGAGCTTGGTCATACAGGAGGTAGTGTCCCTACCTCTTGGGAGGTTCAACTCACAGAGGAGTCAGACTACGACTTCCGCACCAATTACTCACCACCCGCCCAGCCAGCTCGGGGTGGGGCACAGTCAGCTAGGGGTCGCCCAAGAGGGGGAGGCCGATCAGGTGGAGGCCAGGCTCGATTCTATGCTATTCTTACCAGAACAGATGCTATTGCTTCAGATGCAGTGATCACAGGTACTGTCTCAGTATGCCACAGGGATGCCTCTGTATTATTTGACCCTAGTTCCTCTTATTTGTATGTCTCATCGTATTATGCTCATTATCTGGATATTCCCCGTGAGTCCTTAGTTTCATATGTTCATGTATCTACGCCAGTGGGCGATACTATTATTGTGGAAAGTGTATATCGGTCTTGTGTAGTGACTATTGGGGGATTGGAGACTAGAGTTGATCTTTTATTGCTTAGTATGGTTGATTTCGATGTGATCTTGGGTATGAATTGGTTGTCTCCATGTCATTTTGTTCTAGATTTTTATGTTAAGACCGTGACGTTGGCGATGCCGGGGTTGCCAAGGATTGAGTGGAGAGGTTCTCTAGATTATGTTCCCAGCAGAGTGATTTCATATTTGAAGGCCCTGCGGATGGTTGGGGAGGGTTTTTTTTAATCTTATTTGGTCTTTGTGAGGAACGTTGGTGCTGATACTCCTTCTATTGATTCTGTTCCGGTGGTGCGAGATTTTTCGGATATGTTTCCGGCAGACCTACCGAGCATGCCACCTGACAGGGATACTGACTTGGTGTCGGGCACTCAGCCCATTTCTATTCCACCGTATCGTATGGCACCGGCTGAGTTGAAGGAATTGAAGGAGCAGCTTCAGGAACTTCTTGATAAGGGGTTTATTAGGCCTAGTGTGTCGCCTTGGGGTGCACCAATTTTGTTTGTGAAGAAGAAGGATGGTACTATGCAGATGTGCATTGTTTACAGGCAGTTGAACAAAGTTACAATCAAGAACAAGTATCCTTTGCCACGCATTGATGATCTATTTAACCAGCTTCCAGGAGCGAGGGTGTTCTCTAAGATTGACTTGAGGTCTTGATATCACCAGTTAAAGATTCAGGACTCGGATATTTTAAAGACAACATTCACGACCCGTTATGATCATTATGGATTCCTCGTGATGTCTTTTGGGATGACCAACACTCCAGCAACATTTCATGCATCTAATGAACAGTGCATTTCAGCCTTATCTCGACTCATTTGTCATAGTGTTCATTCATGAGAATCTGGTGTACTCTCGCACCCAGGAGGAGCATGCCCAGCATTTGAGGATTGTGTTGTAGCGGTTGAGGGAGGAGAAGCTTTATGCTAAGTTCTCCAAATGTGAGTTTTGGCTTGTTCAGTGGCATTCTTGGGCACGTGGTGTCTAGTGAGGGGATTCAGGTGGATCCGAAGCAGATAGAGGATGTTCAGAGTTGGCCCGGACTATCCTCAGCTACAGAGATTCGGAGCTTTCTTGGCTTGTCCTGTTATTATCGTTGCTTCGTGGAGGGTTTCTCGTCCATTGCATCGTCTTTCACCAAGTTGACCCAGAAGGGTGCTATTTTCAAGTGGTCGGATGAGTGTGAGGAGAGCTTTCAGAATGTTCAAGACTGCCTTGACCACAGCTCCAGTTCTAGTTCTACCTTCAGCTTCTGGTTCTTATATAGTGTATTGTGATGCTTCTCGGATCGGTATTGGAAGTGGCTTGATGCAGAAGGGTAGAGTAATTGCTTATGCTTCGCGTCACTTGAAGCCCCATGAGAAGAACTGCCCCATCCATGATTTAGAGTTAGCTGCCACCGTTCATGCATTGAAGATGTGGAGGCATTACCTCTACGGTGTGTCTTGTGAGGTGTTTACAGATCATCGGAGTCTCCATCACTTGTTCAAACAGAAGGATCTAAATTTGAGGCAATGGAGATGGTTGGAGCTGCTAAAGGACTATGATATCACTATTCTGTATCATCCCGGGAAGGCCAATGTAGTGGCCGATGCCTTGGGTAGAAAGGCGGTGAGTATGGGTAGCCTTTCGTTCCTTCCTGTTGGTAAGAGACCTCTTGTAGTTGATGTTCAGGCCTTGGCCAACCAGTTCGTGAGATTAGACGTCTCGGAGCCCAGTCGAGTTGTAGCTTGTGCGGTATCTCGGTCTTCCTTATATGATCACATCAGCGAGCGCCAGTATGATGATCCCTATTTGGTTGTCCTGAAGGACACAGTTCAACACGGTGATGCCAGAGATGTTACTATTGGGGATGATGGGGTATTGGTGATGCAGGGTCGAACCTATGTGCCTAATGTGGATGGGCTACGTGAATTGATTTTTGAAGAGGCTCACAGTTCGCGGTATTCCATTCATCCAGGTGCTTCAAAGATGTATCAGGACTTGAGGCACCATTATTGGTGGAGAAGAATGAAGAAGGATATAGTGGGGTTTATAGCTCGGTGCCTCAACTGTCAGCAGGTGAAATATGAACATCAGAGACCGGGTGGATTACTTCAGAGGATAGAGATTCTAGAGGGAAAATGGGAGCGGATCACCATAGATTTTGTGGTTGGGCTCCCACGGACTTCGAGGAAGTTCAATGCTATTAGGGTGATTGTGGATCGGCTAATCAATCCCACACACTTTATTCCAATTGGTACTACTTATTCTTAAGAGCAGTTGGTTGAGATTTACATCCGAGAAATTGTTCGCCTTCATGGTGTGCCAGTGTCCATCATTTCATATCGGGGCATGCAGTTTACATCATAGTTTTGAAGAGTTGGGCACCCAAGTTGAGCTGAGTACAGCATTTCACCCTCAAACAGACGGAGAGTCCGAGTGCACTATTCAGATATTGGAGGACATGCTATGTGCTTGTGTCATTGATTTTGGGGGTTCTTGGAAACAGTTTCTATCGCTCCCAGAGTTAACCTACAACAACAGCTACCAGTCGAGCATTCAGATGGCTCCGTATGAGGCTTTGTATAGGAGACGGTGTAGATCTCCGGTGGTTTGGTTTGAGCCTGGCAAAGCTAGGATATTGAGTACTGACTTGGTCCAGGATTCTTTGGACAAGGTTAAGATGATTCAGGAGCGGCTTTGCACGGCACAGTTTAGACAGAAGAGTTATGCCGACAGGAAGGTCCGTGATGTTGCTTACATGGTTGAGGAGAAGGTACTGCTCAAGGTTTCACCCATGAAAGGTGTTATGAGATTCGGAAAGAAGGGCAAGTTGAGCCCTCGGTATATTGGGCCGTTTGAGGTACTTTAGAGGATTGAGGAGGTGGCTTACAAGCTTGCTTGCCACCTAGTTTGTCGAGCGTGCATCCAGTATCTCATGTTTCCATGCTCCGAAAGTATGTCGGCGATCCGTCCCATGTATTGGATTTCAGCACAGTTCAGTTGGATGGTTATCTGACTTATGATGTGGAGCCGGTGGCCATTTTGGATCGGCAATTTCGAAAATTGAGGTCAAAGGACATAGCTTTAGTGAAGGTGCAGTGGAGAGGTCAGCCAATAGAGGAGGCTACTTGGGAGACCGAGAAGGAGATGCGGAGCAGATACCCACACTTATTTGAGACTCCAGGTATGTTTCTAGACCCATTCTAGGACGAACTCTTGTTTAAGAGGGGGAAGATGTGACGACCCGGCCGGTCGTTTTGAGAGTTATAGCCCCGTTCCTCCATATACTGCTCATTTTATACTTCATAGCTGTTATGTGACTTGTCGGAGTAGTCGATTCGTGTCCGGAGAGATTTCGGAATGAGTTGAGACACTTAGTGGGCGTTTGGACATAAGAATTGTAAAATTCCAAAAAAAAAGGAAAAACAAAATTCAAGTGAAAATGGTATTTGAAAATTAGAGTTGTGTTTGGACATGAATATTATTTTGGGTTGTTTTTGAAGTTTTGTGAGTGATTTGAGTGAAAATTTAGACACATAGCTTTTTGGAGTTTTTCAAAATTTTAAAAAATTCCAAAATTCATCTTCAAGTAAAAATTGAAAATATTATTGCCAAACACTGATTTCGAAAAAAACTGAAAATTTTTAGAAAAAAAGTGAAATTTTTTTATGTCCAAAAGGGCTCTTAGTCTCATGGTGGAAAGCTTAAGTTGGAAAGGTTGACCGTATGTTGACCTATGAGATAATGACACCGTAATGGAGTTTTAATGGTTCTGGTAGCTTCGTTGGGTGATTTCGGACTAAGGAGTATGACCGGATTGTGATTTGGAGGTCCGTAGTGGAATTAGGCTTGAAATAGCAAAAATTAGATTTTTGGAAAGATTGACCCGGAGTGGACCTTTTGATATTAAGGGCGGATTCCAATTCCGGAAGTCGGAGTAGGTCTGTGGGGTCATTTATGACTTGTGTGCAAAAATTTGGGGTCAATCGGACATGATTTGATAGGTTTCGGCATCGTTTGTAGAAATTGGAAGTTCAAAGTTCATTAGGCTTGATCTATGTGCCATTCGTGTTTTTGATGTTGTTCGAAGTGATTTGAGGGTTTGACTAAGTTCGTATCGTGTTTTAGGACTTGTTGGTATGTTTGGTTGAGGTCCTCGGGGCCTCGGGTGGATCGAAAATGGGACTTAGTGCATTGCTGAAGCTGGAGCTCTTCTGGTGTGATCGCACTTGCGAGGGGTTGGCCGCAGGTGGGATGCCGCAGATACGGCTGAATTTACACAGGAGCGGAGCTGGGCAGGGCGCAAGTGCGAGGGGTTAACTGCATCAGCGAGCCCGAAGGTGCGAGCGAAGGTGCGAGGGAGGCTCTGCAGATGCGCAATTGAGGGAGAGGTTTGTTTCCGCATAAGCGGATAGAAGGCCGCAGAAACGCCTCCGCAGGTGCGGAACCTGGAGCGCAGATGCGAGCCTGGGGGATTTAAACGATTTCTGCATGAGCGGAGGATTTACCGCAAAAGCGGTTCTGCAGGTGCGAAAAGCCTAGGAAGAATGTTGAAAAACAAGGGTTCACAATTTTGGCTTCATTTTAACATTTTGAGCTCGGATTTTGGCGATTATTGAGAGGATTTTCGAGGGGATTCTTGAGGTAAGTCCCTTGTGCTCATTTTTTTATCAATAATCTTTTTCCCCATTGAGTTTTCCCCCTAGTTGGTGTGTATTTAAGGTGTAAATTGGGGGTTTGAGGCTAGGGATTTGGAGGGTTTGATTTGGGTATTTGGGTGACGACTTGGTGTCGGATTTTGACTAAATTCATATGATTGGACTCGTGGTTAGATGGGCTTTCGGGTTTTGTGACTTTTGTCGGATTTTGAGACGTGGTCCCGGGGCCCGGCTTTGAGCCGATTTCTGATTTTTGATTAATAAATTCATATTTTTTTAGTGAAATTGATTCCTTTAGCCCGTGTTGATTGTATTGTACTATTTGTGGCTAGATTCGGGACATTTGGAGGCCGATTTGCGAGGCAAAGGTATGTTGGAGTAGAGATTTGTTCAGATTGAGGTAAGTAACAGTTCTAAATTTGACTCTGAGGGTATGAAACCCCGAATATGTGTCATGTGATTGGTTTGAGGTGACGCACATGCTAGGCGACGGGCGTGTGGGCGTGCACCGTAGGTATTGGGACTTGGTCCATTCCATGGAATTGTATAGATGATTAACTGGTTAATATCTATAAATTCTTCATGTGTCATAGTAATTAAGCTGCAAATCCTATTAGAAATCCTGTTTAGGCCATGTGTTGGTACTGAAGGGGCCCTCAGAGGTCGTGTACATGTTAATCTATCTGCTTAATTGTTGTGTTGTACTCAGTCTCAATTTTACTTGCATATCATATCCCAGTCTCTTTTGTTCCTTGTTGATACAATACATCATTTCTGTTTGGGCTGATTTCATGATTTATGAGAGCCCGAGAGATTGGAGAGGTTGGTGACTGAGTTGGGGCCTGAGTGTCGAGCTGTGAGTGATTTATCTATATATGTGGATCGGGTTGCACGCCGAACGAGCCTTATGGTTGTATATATGTGGATCGGATTGCACGCCTCAACGAGCCTTATGGTTATATCTATTTATCGGATCGGGCCGCACGCCGCAGCATGTTTCACTGATTTATGCCATGATTGGCTTGATATAGCGCTTGGGCTGAAGGAGCCCCTCCGGAGTCTGTAAACACCCCTAGTGAGCGCAGGTGCCTACTGAGTGCGAGTGCCGAGTAAATCGGAGGGCTGAGTGACTGTGGCCCTGAGAGGATGCGTTTGATTTCATTATTGTTGCACTTAGCTGCCATGCATCACTGTCTTGAAATATCTGAAAGATATTACACTTTGTTTCAGTTGAACTGGACATGAAATTACTGTTTTGGCCTTAATTGTCGAACTTGAAAGCATGCCTACCTTCCTATGTTAAAATCACTATAATTGAACTATAATTGTGAAGCTTGTCACTACTTTTAGTTCTTTATTTAGTCATGTTACTTACTAAGTTTGTTATACTCACGCTACACCTTGCACTTTGTGTGCAGATCCAGGTGTTTCCGGACACTATGGGTGTTGATTTCCGAACACAGTTGATCTTCGGGAGATTCCGAGGTAGTTGCCGTCATTTCGCAGACCTTGTCTCCTCTTCCCTATCTTTCTGCATATTGTATTTAGTTTCAGACTATATTAGACAGTGTTTTCCAGACTTGTGATGTATAGATGATCATGTACTCAGTGACACCCTGATGCTAGGAATTTCCGCGTTGTGTTTTGGACTTTCTATCCTGTTTATGACAAGTGTTATTATTTAAACTGTAATAAATCCGTATTTCCGTTAAGTGTTGGAGTTATTTCATAAATGTCGACTTGCCTAGTACCACGATAGGCACCATCACGACATGTTAGGATTTTGGGTCGTGACAAAACTACTGTTAGTACTTGACAGAAATCACCTCCCAAAGCATTAATTTTCCACCAAACGGTTCATAATATCCAATATATCTCTAAAACTCCGGGCAATTGTTTCGATCGTTTGACACTTAGCCATTAGGGCTTCATCCCATATTATTAATTTTTCTTTCCTTATAAATTTAGCACAATTGCTTTGTTTTGATATATTTTTTATGGTTAATTAAGTTGTTTCAAGAGGTATATCAAATCTAAAGTGGGTGGCATCACAATAAAATCGTTGTTGGTACACCACTTGATATTATTGCTAACAGTGTCATGCTTCTTGATATGATATTTGCAAGTAATCCATGACATAGAAATATTATTTTGATTCCGCCGGAGGCATCTACAAAGAATAATCTCGTTATATCAGAGTCGACTCTTTATAATATAATCTTGAAAGCTTGTTCTTGTTTAGGATTGAGTTTTGATTGTGCTTCCTCAGACACTTGTATAGCATTTTGATTCTTAATTATATACTAACCTTTTTACTTTGTGTTCCAACGTTCTTTTTATGGAATAAGTTTATGTACCCTAAGATTTTTTTTTAAACTTGAATAAGAATTTTATTCATACGATGAATTTTAAATTGAATTGGATTTCTTGCTAAATAATTAATTAAAATATTTAATTATTTGATTTTAACATAAAAAATAATTTATTCTATGTTGATTCAGATCTTAATATTAGTTCATCTCTTGTTTGAATATTTAATCTTAATCTTAATTTTATCCACCATAAATTTTATTTTCAAAGAGTAAAAGATTGATATGACATTTCACTTTTAGATCTTTATGTGTCACAACCCTAACCCCGAACCCGGCCGTGATGGCGCCTCTCGTGAAGACAAGGCTAGCAAATTCAACTAAACCTCAATTTAAGCAGTTAATTTAGCAAGGAGACAGTACTAGCAAGATTTAATAACAGTAAATTGCGGAAACATAGCTAACCATCCCGACAAGAGCCCAAACTGGGGTGTCACAATATCATGAGCAACTAATGAAATCCTAATAACAAGATTACTATTACAATATCTCTGGCACAATTGTCTGAAGAAAGTGGGAACAACAAGATAAAAGAGATACGGGGCTGCGGACGCCAACAGCTACCTCGTAGTCTCTGAATCACCGCTCTAACAGTCGTAGTCAATGCCTCGGAGCGGAATCAATAACGCCTGAATCTGCACACATGGTGCAGGGAGTAATGTGAGTACTTCCAACTCAGTGAGTAATAATCATAAATAATGGCGAAACAGTGATAAATACCCCTGAAGGGTTCAAATAACCTGCACGAAGCCCAAATATGCAATCGGCCCAAAACATGATGATATCAATTAAATTTTAATCAAATATGTAGTAAAAATAATCAATCGGGACAGACCATGTCACAATCCCCAGTAGTAAACGACCCCACGCTCATTATCGAGCGTGTGCCTCACCTTAATATAGCACTACGATGTGCAATCCGGGGTTTCAAACCCTCAGAACATCATTTACAATCACTACTCACCTCAAACCGGCTAAATTCTTAGCCCGCGACGCCTTTGCCCTTGAATTGGCCTCCGCACGCGTCGAATCTATCCAAAATTAAAACTAATATGTCACTATATGCTGGGGTAACAAAGCCCACGCGAAAACAATCAATAAATACTAAGAAATCCCGAAATTAGCAAAATCCGAGCCCCGGACCCACTTCTCGAAATTCAGTAATTTTCACCTCAACGGGTTCCTTATCTCCTCACGAGTTCAACCATATGAAATTTATCGAATTCCGACATCGGTTCGACCTCCAAGTCTTAAAATCTAAGCTTAAGGGTTTTCCACAAATTTTCCAACTTAAATCACCAGTTACATACTAGAATAGCAATAGATTTGGGTAACTTGACCAGGATTTAGTTAGGAACACTTACCCTGATGTTTCCCTTGAAAATCTCCAAAAAATCCCTTCAATATTAGTTGCAATCCGAGCTCTACAGCTCCAATTATGTTTAGGATGGCCAAAGTCTCCTCTTTCAAGAATTTGTCTAAGAAGGTCTCCTTTGGATATGTTCTCAAGGCTGATTTTGCTGTGATTTAGGGTGTTTTGGAGGTGTTTCTCTTAGTTGGTAACGAAAATGGGTTTTGCATGGCAAATGGGCACCGGGTTCTATTTTTAAAGGGTCAAAAATCGAGACAAAAATGCCCCTGTCAGGCTTAAAAATGCGATCGCATATCAGTCGCATAACAGATATGCGGTCCGCATATTTGACGCGACCATCGCAAAGATACCCCTAGCCTTCACCGCATTTTCGACATTGATTTTTGTCCAGAAATCTGCCTCGGTCTGCGGTCTCAGTGTGCAAAATATGCGGTCCGGATGTTAGAAATGCAACCTCATTTCGGACCCAGATCTTGCCCAGAAATCTGTTTGCCTTTGCTATCTCATTGTGAGATATGCGATCTGCATTGGAGAAATGCGACCGCATTCTCGACTCTGGTTTTTCTGCAAATTTTCCTTCCAATGATGACATAGTCCGTTTAGCCANACGCTCATCATCGAGCGCGTGCCTCACCTCAATATAGCACTACGATGTGCAATCCGGGGTTTCAAACCCTCAGAACATCATTTACAATCACTACTCACCTCAAACCGGCTAAATTCTTAGCCCGCGACGCCTTTGCCCTTGAATTGGCCTCCGCACGCGTCGAATCTATCCAAAATTAAAACTAATATGTCACTATATGCTGGGGTAACAAAGCCCACGCGAAAACAATCAATAAATACTAAGAAATCCCGAAATTAGCAAAATCCGAGCCCCGGACCCACTTCTCGAAATTCAGTAATTTTCACCTCAACGGGTTCCTTATCTCCTCACGAGTTCAACCATATGAAATTTATCGAATTCCGACATCGGTTCGACCTCCAAGTCTTAAAATCTAAACTTAAGGGTTTTTCACAGATTTTTCCACTTAAGTCACCAATTAAGTGCTAAATGTAGCGATTTACTAGAGTAATTTGACCAAAGTTGAGTTAAGAACACTTACCCCGATGTTTCCCATGGAAATCTTCCAAGAATTGCCTCAAAACTCGCTTTAATCCAAGCTCTATAGCTCCAACTACGTTCAAGATGGCCAAAACTCCTTCTTTCAAGAATTTGTCCAAGAAAATCCCCTTTGGATGCAGTTTTGAGGTTGATTTGACGTAATTTATAGGGTTTGGAGGTGTTTCTCTTCGTGGGTAACGACAGTGGATTTTTGCATGGCAAATGGGCACTGCTTTCTATTTATAAAGGGGTCAAAAATCGAGATAAAAACGCCCCAGTCAGGCCTAAAATGCGATCGCATATTTGTCGCATAACAGATATGCGGTCCGCATATTTGACGCGACCATCGCAAAGGTAACCCTAGCCTTCACCGCAATTCAGCACGAAGCATGGTTTGCGGTCCGCATGTCAAGAATGCGACCGCATTATTGACCGCATTTTCGACATTGATTTCTGTCCAGAAATCTGCCTCGATCTGCGGTCTCAGTGTGCAAAATATGCGGTCCGCATGTTAGAAATGCGACCGCATTTCACACGGCCTTTCTGACCCGGATCTTGCCCAAAAATCTGTTTGAGTTTGCTATCCCATTGTGAGATATGCGGTCCGCATTTGAGGAATGCGACCGCATTCTCGACTCTGGTCTTTCTGCAAATTTTCCTTCCAACGATGAAATAGTCCGTTTAACCACCCAAAACTCACCCGAGGCCATTGGAACCTCAACCAAAACATGCCAACATATCCCAAAACGTTATTCAAACTTGTTCCAACCTTCGGAACGCTCAAAACAATCTCTCAACGCCAAATTCGCGTCGGATTCAAGCCTAAGGATTTCAAAATCTTCTAAATCGCTCTTTTGATCTAAACCCAACCAAACCACGTCCGAATGACCTGAAATTTTGCACACAAGTCTTAAATCACATGTCAAAGCTACAACAACTTTCGGAATTCCATTCTGACTCTCGGATCAAAATCTCGCCTATCAACCGGAAATGGCCAAAAATTCTAACTTCACCAATTCAAGCCTAATTCTACACGGGACTTCCAAAATTAATTTCGATCACACTCCTAAGTCATAAATCACCTCCCGAAACTAACCGAACCATCGGAACTCACATCCGAGCCCTCTAACTCAAAAGTCAACATTCGGTTGACTTTTCCAGCTTAAACCTTCTTAAAAGAGACCAAGTGTCTCCTTTCCTATCAAATATACTCCGAACGCAAACTATTCAACGTGATTGCATAAAACACGGATAACAAAGCTTAATAAGGCAGAAACGGGGGAAAACGAAATGGTAACTCATGAGACGACTAGTCGGGTCGTCACATTATGTTTGTAAAATTATTAGTGGCGTTGACTCTTACCAACCATTTTTTTTCTTTCTCACACATTTATATTCTTAAATATGTTCTTAGTTGTTATTTAATAATTGAATATTTTTCAATATTACATGAAAAATTGATTTAAAAAAATTATTTGGGTAAAAATATAGGTAAAATACAATATTAAAATATATTATCGTGGGGTATTTTTTTTCTCGCAGTCCATTTAATATTATTTTTATTTTTTTTGGTATTGGACATCATGGAGTGATAACGTATTGCCAATACAGACGATTCTTATAAAATTGATTTTATTAAATCTTTTTACATATTTTTAATAAGAATATAATAAATAAAATTTTTAATTTTAAAATCTTAAATATTAAAAATTAGCATAGAAGGTATTGTAGTTCAAAAATAGGTTATTGCAGTTATATCCTTTCCCTACGAGTTCTTCCGTTTAATTATTTTAGGGCTATTTTGGTCTATTAATATTGCATTTGCGTTTTTATAATAATATATGCTCTCCTTTTTCTAAATGGATTTGAAAATATAATACATTCTCAAATTAAATTAGTAATTTTTAATAAGTATATCCTAAAAATAATAAAATTACATGACTAAAAAATGTCTCTACTCCGAAAGTAACTATATCAAAAGGAAACATAACTTGTTCCTAAATGTATTAGGTATACATGCTAACATGTAGTATTATATGTCGATACCCGAAAGTAATTATACTAATAGGATTTCTAAAGGTAATCATGTAAGATTCCTAACATGTAGTATTATGTCCTAAAACTAATAGGACTATAAAGTTAATATCTAGAATTCGGTTACGTCCTTTTATTATGAGTTATTATGCTTAATATTATAAGATTATTTTTGTAAACCGACATTGTATTTATACTTTTATAATAATATAGATATTTATAGATATAGATATAGATAATATAGATATTGATAGATTACACTAACAAAACAAACAAACAAAAAAACTCTTGTTTACTTTTCTGTGTCTGAGAAGACGTGTAAGCTTTGATTTGCTACGATCGTATACAATAGACTCATAATATGAGAATACTTGACGCAAATTGATCAACAATAGAATTAAATTTTTTATATATATATATATATATATATATATATATTATTTAATTTAAATGTCATAGCCATCAATATCCGATTGATTATATCAAGAAACCGTATCTCAACAAATCTAAATTATATTATAAACAAATTGGAGAAAATTTCTAATCGAGCTGGCAGAGAATTTTAGAAGTTGATGAAAATCGATCCCCAGAAAGCAACTATATAAAGACTTCCCTTTCTTGTGCTTTATCCATCAAAATTTCCAAAATCTACACTGCAGAATTAAAAATATTTATTAGGTGCTGATTCTCATTAATTAGACATGGGTTTGAAAGGAAAGTTGATTTCACAAATAGAGATCAAAGGTTGTGGGGATCTCTTTCATGAAATGTTTAGGCACAAACCACACCATCTTCCCAATGTGACTCCACATAAAATTCAAGCTGTCGATTTACATCAAGGAGATTGGGGTACTGTAGGCTCCGTCGTCAACTGGAATTATACTATCGGTAACTAAGATTTTCTCACTTATTTATATTTTTATAAAGTAAGTTTTCAATTTTGATTAGCTTTTCTCCTGATATACCATTGTCCTTATGTATATTAAAAAAAGTAGTATTCTCTAGGTTCATATAAACGGTTGCGGAGCCACATTGAAGCAAGGGTTGTCAGTTACACTCCTTCGTCGGAAAATTACACTATTTTACTTGATAATATTTTATTTTATTTTATGTATATTTATTATATATTGACTTTTCAATATATCTAATTATTATGAATAAACTAGAACACAAAAAGTACTATACTTATTAGTATAGTACACATTCTTTTTAATTTACACTTCACTAACAGAGATTCTAGGATTCTAAGAGACAAATATGTGAAATGCTGTTCGCCATCTAAGGTACAAAAAAAAACGATAATTTTACTTCTTTTTGGGCCTTTAGTAGAGATTTATGGGCCATTTTACACAAATAGAATCATTTGGTGCCACCATTTATAGGACTCCGTTAAAAAATGCCTTGGGTTTATAGCCTCCGCGTTAGAATTTGGAAGTATGCTCTTAGCAATCGTCAGGTTTTTAAGGTTATCATCAGTATTTCGGGACAAATCCTAGTGATCATCATAAAATGCTTATGGTGATCATCAGGATATTGCCACAAATCTAATCGATCACTAATTTTTCGATATTATGACTGTAAATTTTGGTAATCGCCAGGACTCCTGGTGCTTTACGTTAGCATTTTTGGCCAAGTCCTAGTGGTTGCCATTACATGCTTTTGGTGATCGATTTGTGCAAATCTGACTGATCACCAGAATTTTCAGCCACAATGGCTAAAAGTTTTGGTGATCGCCACCCGTCAGAATTCCTAGTGCTTCAAAAATCTAGCACATAATTATTGTTCTAAATTTTTTTCTTAACAGGATTAATATATAAACGATGATCCTAAATATATACATCCTACATAATTTGCTCTTTATTTATGGCCTCGACTATGTTCATATATAAATTTCTTTTATTTGGCACAAAAAATAGAGGGGCAAGAGAAGGTAGTGAAAGTGGTTGTTGAAGCCATAGACGAGGAAAAAAGGCTAGTGACATTCAAGGCATTTGAAGGTCATCTAATAGAGCAATACAAGGCCTTCAAAGCAACTGTTCATATTGAGAATGAAGGAGAAAACAACTTGGTCTTATGGACTATTGAGTACGAGAAGCAGAATGATGACGTTTCAGAACCCTTCTCTTATTTGGAATTTGCCACTAATCTCACCAAAGATGTTGATGCCCACCATGTCAACCAGTAGGTTGACATATAATTCATTTTCTTTGTTGTGAATAAGGGGAGTTCAACAATTTAAGTGGTTGTGCTTGTTGATGTTTGTGTTCTCATAGAGATGTTTGATTTGTTGCGTCTCTTGTTAAGATATTTGCTTCCTTCCGTCTTTGTGAAATAACTATTGTATATGAATCTTTTCAAGAGGAGAGAATTATATTCGTATGATTTGATTTTGTGAATTAATTAACTCTGAATCTTCATCCTCGTCAATTTTGATTAGACTTTACGTGATTTACAAGTATAATTAATGACGTCGATTAACAATAAATTACCGATGATATTCCCATCGCGACAGAACTATCAGAATACAGCTTGCTGAAAATAATATTTCGACAGGAAAAAGGTATCTATCAGAAGTTCCCAATGGATTTTTCGAAGGAGTTTTGTGTAAGATTGAGTTTCTGAGTTTTTGAATATTTCTCCAGGCACATGTTGGTAACATTCCCCAACAAATATCCGTTAATTTTGTTCCTGTAGATAATATATTTGCGTCGAGAAAAATAATCGAGATCGAAAAATATCACAATAATCGTAGTATTTGATTTCAAATAATTTGAGTGTACAATCTCTACAATTCATCTGATTCTACTTTTCCAATATAAATTCAAGGGCCTTTGAGCTTGATCTTGAATTTGAATTTGATTTCCCCGTCGCGAACACTTTGATTGCTGCCATGAATTTTATCACGAATAAGTAGCCTTGATCTTGAATGCTTTGTATTTGATTTGGCTTCGTTCTTGATCTTGAATAAATTTGTGTTGAAGTGCTTGAATGCTTGAACACTTGCAGTTTGCGGATAATTGTGGCATTTGATCCATGAGCTCCCTTGTGTCTTCTTTTTATAACTTGTGGTCCCCTTTCTGGGTTATGAAGACCCCTATTTATAGTTGTGGGAGGGAAGAGTTATGATAAGAACAAATTCTTTCCGACCAATCAAATTGAAGTGTGACAAGACCGCATTTGATTGGCTAGAACATGTTACTTACACACATAGCGCGGTTTCATTGGCCTTTTGATGTGACTTGGCATGCCTTGTCATTTTGACACGTGGTATGATCATATTGGTTCTTCCGTTTGATTTGGCGTGCCACGTCATCACACGTGGCACCAAGTTTGGCCTCTAGGAAGATGATATCTTAGGCCTAATGAAGCGAGCTCATCATTTGTAGCTCAATTAAATGGGCAAGCCCAATGAAGCCGGACTTAATTATTTGGTCCATATATATTGGACTTATATAATTAATTTCATTATATTAGCTCAAAATATTTATTGGACTAATATAATCTAAATTATTTTATGAATTTAATTTTAATAAAATTCATATGCCTATAAATGCTCCCTACTTACAAGACTTGTCAAGGCTTCTAAACATTTGAAGACTAGGCTTAAAGTATTTATATTTGTATACTTGAACGGCTCCGACTTGGTCATATGAAATGTTAAAGTAACAAACATTAAATCCCAAAATTATTGTTACGTGACTTGATCACGTGAAACATAAATGCTATTGAATTTTCAATTCAAAAGTCACCATTTTTTATTTAGGTGACTTTAAAATTGATTAGTTTTTCCATGTCATACACTTCAAGGAATTGCATGCTGCAATAATTATTCTAGTAACTAGAAAATTTGTTTTCATTTAGCATGGTATCATTGTAACTATCAGTTCTGTAGAGATAACACGTTTGAATTCTTGGATAGATTAATTTAGTGGCATTACTACGGGCCATATAATCTCCTTTTACTACTTGTTGCTGCTCAGACATGATAAATATATAGAGATTTTGTAGCCAATAAAATTGCGTCGAAAAAATAATCGAGACCGAAAAATATTGTAAAAATCATAGTATTTGATTTCGAGTAATTTGAGTGTTGCAATCTCTATGATTCCTCTGATTCTACTTTTCCAATAGCCTTTGAGCTTGATCTTGAATTTGAATTTGATTTATTCCTCGTGAACACTTTGATTGTTGCCACGAATTGTATCACGAACAAGTAGCCTTGATTTTGAACACCTTGTATTTAATTTGATTTCGTTCTTGATCTTGAATACTTGAAATTTGTGTTGAAGTGCTTGAATGCTTGAACACTTGCAGTTTGTAGAGAATTGTGGCCTTTGATCCACAAGCTCCCTTGTGTCTTCCTGTTATGACTTCTGGCCCCTTTTCTGATTATGAAGATCCCTATTTATAGTTGTGGCAGGGAAGAGTTGTGATGAAAACAAACTCTTCCCGACCAATCAGATTGAAGAGTGACAAGGCCCCATTTGATTGGTCAAAACATGTCACTTATACACGTGGCGTGATTTCATTGGCCTTTTAGTTTGACTTGGCATGCCTTGTAATTTTGACACGTGGCACGATCCTAATGGCACTTCTATTTGACTTGGCCTGCCACGTAGTTTGACACATGACACCAAACTGGGCCTCTAGGAAGATATCATCTTGGGCTTAATGAAGTGAGCTCATCACCTCAGTCCAATTAAATGGGCTAGCCCAATGGATTAAGACATTTATTTAATCCATATGACTTATAATTAATTCAATTATATTAGCCTAATAAATTCATTTGAACTAATATATCTTAAATTTAAAATTTAGCCCAAATTATTTTATGAATTTAATTTCAATAAAATTTATATGCCTACAGTTCCGTCAAAATATTGTTACGATTTTTTATATAAAAAAAAAATATTCTAATAGATTTATTTTAGAAATTTCGAAAGGCCCAGCCATCAAAAATCTCATTTCTAAAAATCATTGTTAATATTTCCAACAGCCATAAAAAATGCACTGGAATGCAGAGCTCACTTTATGGCTACTACGAACATAAACCAAAGACAATACAACCTCCAAATATCACTAAACATCATCATAAAACCACAAATAACCTGTAAATCACAACTGTAAATCACAAATTACAAACGAACAATCATAAAATGAAATTTAATTCAAATGTTCAAACATCAAAACAATAAAATGCTTAAGTAATAGCATTAGTCAATTCATCGATACATTAACACCAGGGGCGGATCCACGTGTTGAGTACCGGGTGCTGAAGCACCCGTTAACCCCGACGCAAACTCTGTATAATTATATAGAAAATACAGGGAATACTGTTATAAAGAACTAGGATGCACCCATTAAATAAAAAATCTTCTGGGTGCTTTAGTTAAGAGGTGAGAATAGAGTGCACAAATATGAAGTGGTCAAGGGATCGATTCTTTCTTGAACCAATTTTTTTATATAGCCAGAGAGTGAGCACCCACGACCTTAAAATCCTGGATCCGCCACTGATTAACACTAGACCAAAACTAGTACATTGTCACCAATAAGGTGAAAAAAATTCAAGCTTGCACTCATTATCTATCACTTGGATGGTTAAACACGCCTAATTGTAGCGAGATATGCTTCATCCATCGATGACAATCTAGATCAACTTTATACCCAGATAATTGTTTAAGTTCAATTAAGTTTCTTTTCTTCCTTGGATTGCTCGGGGAGCTAATTGTATTACTAAAGTAACATACAAGCATTGGGACACAAGAATTGCTACAAGACCATTGAAGAAGTGAGAGAAAGAAAGAGCGATGCTCTTTTTCGTATTTTGAGGAGCTTTGCAACTTGAACACTTTTCTCGAATTTGAAAAGCTTTACAACTTGAAGACTTCGCCGAATTCGAAGAGCTTTACGTCTTGAAGTTTGGCTTGAATTTGAAGAACTTTGCGATTTGAAGTCCTTGTTCGACTTTGAAGAGCTTTCGACTTGAGTCTTTGCTCGTATTTGAAGAGCTTTGCTACTTGAACACTTTTCTCGAATTTGAAGAGCTTTACAACTTGAAGACTTTTCCGAATTCGAAGAGCTTTACGTCTTGAAGTTTGGCTCAAATTTGAAGAACTTTGCGATTTGAAGTCCTTGCTCGACTTTGAAGAGTTTTCGACTTGAGTCTTTGCTCGTATTTGAAGAGCTTTGCGACTTGAACACTTTGCCCAAATTTGAAGAGGTTTACAACTTGAATACTTCGCCGAATTCAAGGAGCTTTACGTCTTGAAGTTTGGCTCGAATTTGAAGAACTTTGCGATTTGAAGTCCTTGCTCGACTTTGAAGAGCTTTCGACTTGAGTCTTTGCTCGTATTTGAAGAGCTTTGCGACTTGAACACTTTTCTCGAATTTGAAGAGCTTTACAACTTGAAGACTTTGCCGAATTCGAAGAGCTTTACGTCTTGAAGTTTGGCTCGCATTTGAAGAACTTTGCGATTTGAAGTCCTTGCTCGACTTTGAAGAGCTTTCGACTTGAGTCTTTGCTCGTATTTGAAGAGCTTTGCGACTTGAACACTTTGCCCAATTTGAAGAGTTTTACAACTTGAATACTTCGCCGAGTTCAAATTACGTCTTGAAGTTTAGCTTGAATTTGAAGAATTTTGCGATTTGAAGTCCTTGCTCGACTTTGAAGAGCTTTCGACTTGAGTCTTTGCTCGTATTTGAAGATCTTTGCGTCGTGAATACTTTGCCCAAATTTGAAGAGCTTTACAACTTGAAGACTTTGCCGAAATTTGAAGAGCTTTATAACTTGAAGAATTTGCTTGAATTTGAAGAGCTCTATGCCTGAAAGACTTAGTTCAGAATTGGGGAGCTTCATGACAAACAATGTATACTCATGTACCAAGAAGCATTATAACTTGCAGTTTAGGCTTGTGCGTTGAGGAGCATTAGAACTTGCAGTTTAGACTCATGCATAACGGAGCATTTCAACATGCATAGACTCTTCAGCCTTCTTCGGATGAAAAGTTGCCCCCGTCCTCGCCTTCTTGTTCTTCTTCTTCGTCGAGGCTCAAAGACAGGCAGCCCTTGGTCGGTACGTATGGCCATATTTAGTTCTATATCATGAGCACGAGTTTCTAGTTCTTCAAATATTTTGGGCTTTATGCCTTGTAAGACATAGCGAAGACCCCAATGCATGCCTTGAATGCACATTTCGATGCCAGAAGTTTCGCTAAGGCGATATTTGGAGTTGAGGCTTAAGCTCCTCCAGCGGTTGATGAAGTTAATAACCAGCTCATCCTTTCATTGATGAGCATTTGTAAGTTCAATCATGCTTACGATGCGTCTTGTGCTATAGAAACGATTGAGAAACTCCTGCCTTAACTGCTCCCAACTATCGATAGATCCAGGTTCGAGATTTGTGTACTAGTCGAATGCATTATCTTTGAGAGATCGAACAAACTGTTTGACAAGATAATCACCGTACGTTCCAGCATTGTTGCAAGTTTCAACTAAGTGCACTCCATGTTGTTTCGAATTTTTCTTGCCGTCGAATTGTTGCAACTTAGGAGGTTGATAACCAGCATGCATCTTCAAGTTATCAATTCTTTGCGTATACGACTTTGCATGTGTGAGAAATAATTTGGATGACGACTCAGGCTTATCTTTGATAGCCTCCATGATGAAGTCCTTCAATTTCTCAACGAGAATTAGACCTTCAGCGGAGACTTGGATCTCCTTGGTTATCGTTGCTTGCTTTTCGGCGGAGTCCCATTTCTCTTGTAACCTTTGAAAACTTAAAGGTGTTTGTATGGATTCTCCTTCTATTATGCTATTCAACTTATTTGTTAACTTGGAAAGTTTAGCATCTTGATCTTGCACGCTCTTTGACAAGCCTTCAACTGCTTTCGTCAGATTTGCGAGTTGTTCTTCTAGGGTAAACTTCAATAACCATTGCTTGCATGATGTCCGTCAAGGATGATGGGGAGTAGCATGGATTGCCACATAGATTGATCCTTGATTGGCTCACATTATGCGGTGTAAGTGGGGAAGATCCATCACTTGAAGCATCATCATCTTCCTTCACAACAGAATTCTTGGATCCGAAGAGGTCAAACAGAGCAAGAGTATTCTTAGTCTTTTCAGCAACATCGCTTCCTCTTTCGGGTACGTTTGTGGAAGATCTTGCTCCTTTTGAAGATGAAGATCCGAAAACAGGGGTGCTGCGAACGACACTTGGAGTGCTTGTTGTCCTAAATAGCTTGCTTTGCTCCTCGTAACTGGTCCGAAGCTTCCAAAGGTAACATCGAGGATGCTTTCCACATCAGCATAGAACCTGGAGTTAGCAGCCTTGGTGGATGTTGATCTGGAGTTGATTTTCTTTGAAGCCATTTCGACGTTTTTGGACTTTGGTGATTGAAAAGTTGAGATGAGAGGTAGAGATTATCCCATTGGGCCTGCCAGAATTTGTAGACAATAAAATTGTATCGAGAAAATAATCGAGACCGAAAAATATTACAACAATCGTAGTATTTGATTTCCAATAATTTGAGTGTTACAATCTATATGATTCCTCTGATTCTACTTTTCCAATATAAATTCAAGGGCCTTTGAGCTTGATCTTGAATTTGAATTTGATTTATCCGTCGCGAAATTTATTTCTTGATCTTGAATACTTGAAATTTGTGTTGAAGTGCTTGAATGCTTGAACACTTGCAGTTTGCAGAGAATTGTGGCCTTTGATCCACAAGCTCCCTTTGTGTCTTCTTGTTATAACTTCTGCTCCCTTTTTCTGGGTTATGAAGACCCCTATTTATAGTTGTGAGAGGGAAGAGTTGTGACGAGAACAAACTCTTCCCGACCAATCAGATTGAAGAGTGACAAGGCCCCATTTGATTGGTCAGAACATGTCACTTGCACGCGTGGCGTGATTTTATTAGCCTTTTAATTTGACTTGGCATACCTTGTCATTTTAACACGTGGCACGATCCTATTGGCACTTCTGTTTGACTTGGCGTGCCACGTCATTTGACACGTGGCACCAAAATGGACCTCTAAGAAGATGTCATCTTGGGCTTAATGAAGTGGACTTATCACTTGTAGCCCAATTAAATGGGCTAGCCCAGTGGATTAAGACCTTTATTTAATCCATATATATTGGACTTATAATTAATCCAATTATATTAGCCCAATAAAATTTTTTGAACTAATATATCTTAAATTTAAAATTTAGACCAAATTATTTTATGAATTTAATTTCAATAAAATTTATATGCTTACAGTTCCGTCAAAATATTGTTACGATTTTTTATATATAAAAAATATTCTGATAGATTTATTTTAGAGATTTCGAAAGGCCCAACCATCAAAAATCTCATTTCTAAAATCATCGTTAATATTTCCAACAGCCATAAATAATGCACTGGAATGGAGAGCTCACTTTATGGCTACTGCGAACATAAACCAAAGACAATCCAACCTCCAAATATCACTAAACACTATCATAAAACCACAAATAACCTGTAAATCACAAATTACAAACGAACAATCATAAAATGGAATTTAATATAAATGTTCAAACATCAAAACAATAAAATGCTTAAGTAATAGCATTAGTCAATTCATCAATACATTAACACTATACTAAAACTAGTACATTGTCACCAATAAGGTGAAAAGAATACAAGCTTGTACTCATTATCTATCACCTGGATGGTTAAAACACGCCTAATTGTAGTGAGATATGCTTCATCCATCGATGACAATCTAGATCAACTTTATACCCAGATAGTTGTTTAGGTTCAATTAACTTTCTTTTCTTCTTTGGATTGCTCGGGGAGCTAATTGTTTTACTAAAGTAACATACAAGCATTGGGACACAAGAATTGCTACAAGACCATTGAAGAAGTGAGAGAAAGAGAGAGAGGTGCTCTTTTTCCTTGAACCTGTGAGGTCAGTAAGCGTGGTAGTGGATTCTCTGGGGAGTTTTAATGGATGATCGGTTGACTATGCCTTCTTGTCCAGTTCAAACGATCATCTATAAGTGCACACATTTGCTGCTGCAAGTTACTGATTTTTATCTGCATTGTTTTTGGGGCTGCGATAATGAAAACCTATTTTGCAGGTTCCAAGAAAAGCAAGTTCACGTGAAATCCTTTTCGTGACCAAATAAAGGCCTTTTGTTTTAACAAATTTCATGTGAATGAACCAGTACGAACCAAGCTAGTAAATAAGAGTGTACGGTGTAACTGGTGTTTTCTCCCAAATTTAACTATAAATAATTGTACAAAACTTGTCAATGGCAAAATAATGAATCTTAAACTAGATGAACAAACAAAAAATAGACTACTCGATGGTTACACTACTATTACAGGCAAGCTTACATTAAATTACATCAAACTAAGATGTAGGCAGATGACAACTCCTACCAGTATTGATTTCAATCTCCACTTGGCATCGATTGAATAAATATGGCCGCCAAATAGTGGTATTATGAAGTTTTCTTTTAATTCGTGTAAGTTGACTGCATAAATGTAGCAATAGGGAGCCAGGTACCACAATCACATGTACAAGCAGTACGGTCTGCCCTTCTGGGACGATTTTCCACTATTGAATTCATAGCCGGATATCTTGAAATATTCTTATGATCAACTCACCTGTTCGCCAATCAAATCAAGACCGACAACAAGGAAAGTAAACCCTTGAAACAATAGGAAATAGAAGTGAATGCCTTGAGCAGATAACAAGCTTCTGACAGAGGCCGTTAATAATATCAATGCAAGAGCAAGCTCCTTTCTATATAAACGGTTTCTCTTCCTCTTTCCCATTTTCTTGGTCATCTCTAATTTGGTAAGCTCAGCAAGGCCTGATTCTGATGAGGATCTAGAGACAGTACTCTTCTCCACCAAAGGTTCAGATTCATTTTCCACCATTGAAACTAAATCAGCTTCTGATGATCTTCCCAACTTTTTCGTAACAATCCACTCGTAAGAACTTCCTAACTGGAAAAGCCCTGATATCATGGCATTGAATTTGGTCACAGACATTGTGTTTTCAAATAAAAGGTAGGGTACAATAAAAGGGAATGACTGTGGAGCTGGAAGAATATTGAGGATGGACATAAGTCCAGGCACATAGCATACGACCCAAGCTGGTAACTGAGCTTCTGGGAGGAACATGGTGAGTGGGAGAATGATACAAAAGAGAGTAAATGAATAAAATGGTAGGATGAGCTTCCGCAAGAGGAAAAAAAGGAATATTAGATTGGCTTTCTTGAACCAACTAACCTGAAATGACAGCCATATACAATAATCACCACTTGAAAAGATTTAAATGATCTTTAAACTTGTAAAAGAAATAAATTGTGTATCTATTTAAGGATTCATTTAAATATTCAAATTGAAATGATACAGTGAGGAAATGATAACTTGATTAGAAGGAAGGCCACATAATTTACTTGTTATGAGATAATCAGAAGGGGGTAACAAGAATAACTTCCCTTCGGCATAAAAACGTTATGATAACCTTTCTTCAGGTCAGAGTAACTTTAACAACCATGACCACACAATTTTCCCCCAAAGTAACTGATGTAAAGGGTCCTCAAACTAATGGAAGCAGGAGCCTAGGGTACGGAAATATATGGAAGAAAAGGGGGTGGCTGGAAGAGTACGAATTTGAGGAAATAAAAGAAAAGTATGTGGTCTTACAACTCAAGAGGTAGATATGCCCAAAGCGAAGATGTCAGAGAGAATACAACCCAGAAAGTTCCTCTGTTCTTTTTTATTGGCCTTTAAGCAAGCACATAGAGGAAATAAAATGTCTGGATTTTTGAAGAGCTTGCCCTACCAAAGTACAAAGAAAAGAAGCCAACACTGGAAAAACGACAGGAACTACCCATTTGCACGTACTAAGACCCATATTATTTCCAAAATTTTCTGCAACACTCGCCAAAAAAATCATATTTGCTCATCAAGTCTGATGTGGAAGGAGGGTTTACCAAAAAGGAGGGAGGACAGACCTAGAGAAAGCATGCCCATTATCTATGCATATACTTTTATGGTGATAAGATGAAGCTTAGCAAAGAAGCGACAATAAACTAGGGCAATTTCAGGTCAATAAGAAGATGAATGACATAAGGACTACCCATGTGAAATTAGTAAGAACCTTTCCACTGTTTTGTTTTTTCTTTAGACCAGCGGTGGGTTGGGAAAATAAATGAGGATGGATTTGGCATTTAACCGAGAGAGCGGATATAAGTCCGTTTGCTTTTCTCTTCTCAAGTATTTAGGTTTACTATGCTCGTGGAAAAACAAATTCATGTAAACTAATGTTAAATGAGCGAACGCTGGGCCTTTAAGACTTAACATAACCACAAGATGAGTGGCGTATAAATAAGGATGTTGAAATGGATGTGTATTTATAAGATTAAACAGAATTAGAAATCAGCACATTTGATAGAGGGTGCAACATACATAATTACATTAAGGATAAAATGAAATAAGGTTGTCTGAAATAGTCTGATAATGTCCTACGTCAAAACTATGATGACGATGCTAAAGGGGACTGCTGGAGGAAAATCATCTCAAAACAAATGTTTTTAAAAGCGAAAATCACAAAAAACAG
Source organism: Nicotiana obtusifolia (assembly GCA_002018475.1). Taxonomy (NCBI): domain Eukaryota; kingdom Viridiplantae; phylum Streptophyta; class Magnoliopsida; order Solanales; family Solanaceae; genus Nicotiana; species Nicotiana obtusifolia. The sequence goes on from MCJB01005036.1 coordinate 37,989, forward strand.
CAAGGACATGAGGTTTTTAGCAAAAAGAAAGACGCAAAGCACACATTTCTTGAAAGTGAAGTGAAATTTTTTGATAACATTGCTCAAAAGAATTACACTCTCAATAGCAATTCCAGATGATATAACTAAATGTTACTCAAGAAATCAATAAGATGAGCAGAACACAGCAGAAGCAAATGATCCATATAAAAGATATCAACCATCAGCTTAATTGTTGTTAATCTGATGTTTGCAAAAGTTTTTGTAATCTGGTTAGAGACTAAGAATGTCATTGTAGAGATAAATAATACACTTAAATAACCTCTAGATTTAGAAATCTTTTAATTTGAATAAAAAAACAAATTATTTAACTAATGGAGTGCAATGGACCTTAATAGAGCAAATGGAAATAGAGGATTCATATACTAACCCAACTACTTTGGGATTGAGGCTTTGTGACGGGCTTGAATTTTTCCCATGGAGTGTCAGCGTTAAAAATATTCTTTTACAACAACAACAACAACAACCATTCAGTATAATCCCACAAGTGGGGTCTGGGGAGGGTAGGATGTACGCAGCCTTACCCTTACCCTGGAAGCGCAGAGAGACTGTTTCCGACAGACCCTCAGCTAAAAAAGGTGAAAGAATCCCTGATAGCAAGTAATAGCAAGTAATAACAAGACAAATAATTAGAAAACTAAATCGAAGATAACAACAAAGAATATGAAAGAGGTACCGATAACAAGTAATAGCACGGCAATATATTTAGAAAACTAAATCCAAGGCAGCAAATGGGAATATGAACGAAGTACTGCTAGCAAACTACTGAATTACCGATGACAAGTAATAACGGAACAAGACATGCGAATATAGCAAACTAAGAAAAGAGGGTATTGGACTAGCACTAGTACTACCAAACTAGAGAAGACAAAAGGAAACACACGACTACCTACTAACCTTCTACCCTAATCTTCAACCTTCACACCCTTCTATCTAGGGTCATGTCCTCGGTTAGCTCAAGCTGCGCCATGTCCCGCCTGATCACCTCTCCCCAAGACGTCTTTGGCCTACCTCTACCCCTCCTCTCACCTCCCAAGGCCAACCTCTCACATTTCCTGACTGGGGCATCTGTGCTCCTCCTTTTAACATGCCCGAACCATCTCAACCTCGCCTTACGTATCTTTGCCTCCACAGGGGCCAGTCCCACCTTGTCCTGAATAACTTCATTCTTAATTCTATCCAACCTAGTATTGTTACACATCCATCTCAACATCTTCATTTCTGCTACTTTCATCCGCTGGACATGAGAGTTTTTGACTAGCCAATACTCTGCCCCATACAACATAGCCGGTCTAACCACTACCTTGTAGAACTTACCCTTAAGTCTCAACGGCACATTCTTATCATACAAGACACCGAAAGCAAGCCTCCACTTCATCCACCCTGCTCCAATACGGTGTGTGACATCCTCATCTATCTCTCCATCCTTCTGAATAATATACCCCAGATACTTGAAACTCTCTCTCCTGGGAATGACTTGCGTATTGAGCCTCACATCCCCGTCCGCCTCCTGGGTAACACCGTTGAACTTGCACTCCAAGTATTCTGTCTTAGTCCTGCTCAACTTGAAACCCTTAGACTCCAGAATGTCTCCGGACCTCCAGCCTCTCGTTAACGCCGTCACATCCCCGTCAGCCTCTCGTTAAAAGTATTTTTTATGAATGATAAAATCTTTTATATGGTTATTAGTTCCAATTTAGTGTGTAAATTTCAGATTAGAAGGTATATCTGATTTTAGTGGAGATGGAGAAAAGTAGTCTCACACTTCATCAATCTCCAGCAATGTTAATAGTCATCAACTAGCTATTCTTTCCAGCTATCTACATCTTACTACATATACTCGAGAAAGAATATCCTTGTAGTTTCATCACTTCTTATTACAAACCAAATCATCAATAACTACTGTATTTGACACTGCTAAAAATCTCCCAACACTCGATTAGGCATACATTAATGTTATTGCTACCCTGTGAAATTCCTGTTCTAATTTTTTATCAATTGGTATTGGTTTATGTGGTTCATACTGCTCCTGTTCAGTATAAGCTAAAGATTTATCTTTAATCTAAATCCAAATTCTTGTCTCAAATGAATCACCCACAACTCTAATCTCAAACAAGCTCTTGCTTTATAGTCATTAGTAGGTCAGAAGATGTGTCTAGAGACATTTCGGAATGTTCTTCCTGCTAGTAGTTCCCATTTTCAACACCTAACAAGATAAATAGGTCCATCACACAATGTCATCCTTTAAGCATCAGTATTACAAATTTTAATGTCACATTTACATGTTCATCTTTAGAAGCAATTTCACCTGACATACCACAATTCCACCCAAACAAACAAGAACATTTATCAGAGAGAGACTTACGCCCAGTCAGCTGGTTTATATTTCAGTATCTGAAGCCTCTTTACATTTTCTTATCATCGTATCTTTTAAGAAGCCAAAGGATGTAATCTCATTGTCTCACCACATGAAATAGCATTGAAGGTTTCCGTTCATATCTTTCTCACATCTTGGGACGGTATACACATTTTCTCTCTTCGTTCCTACTCGTTAAGCTTACTTTGGAACAAAAATGATAGATTGCTCAGAGCTTTTCTCCAGCTTATTACTTATATCCTCATATATTATGGTGTTCACTTGTTCATAGTCTTTATTACATTTCATAATTCCTTTCTCATTTCATTTTAACCTCCTCAATCCCCTATCAACAATCAAAGTCCCCTACTATCAATATTGTTAGAATTACAATCTCCTGGCGAACATCTAAAAAGCTCTGCAATGGAAACTACAATTGTTTGGCTCTAAAACACACACCTTGGATAATTTGACTACTACATTGGACACTTCCGTTCCTCTTTTCTTGCTCTTTTTTTTGCTTGCCTTTTATTTTTTTACTTCCCTTTTTGGGAGAACCACTGGAAGTAGAACTTGAGGAACCTGAAAAAAAAGTGAAGTTTAAACCAATATTGACCATTTGCAACTTTTTAAGAGACTTGCGCACATTGCCCTTTTGAGAAACTAAAAGAGTTTTTATCCTAGATATTTTTTCCAACTATTGAAAAATTTCTTCTATTTCCTGCTCCTGTAACGAGAACTCTCTCTCTCTCTCTCTCTCTCTCTCTCATCGCCATAAATTTCTGTATCTCATTTATCATAAACGTTTTTCTCACAAAACAAAAATTCTTGAAGACAGAGGGTAGCTCAAGTAAAAGCACCCTCCACCTCCTATTGTGAAGTATCCAAATTCACCAAGAGAGCAAACAGCAAAGTGAGGAAGGGTCACTGTTGATTTTTGGGGATGCAATCTATGTATTTCATGTTTTCTTCTTTAAAGGAAATAAATGTTAATGTGGTAAAGAAGTTCCTAGTATACAAGTGGCATACAAAAAGTAAAGAACTTACACAAAGATATGATTCTCTACGAGTAAAACCCAATCACCTATCATAACATCACCTATAGTAAGAGCGCCAAAATTTTACTAGGAACAGAAGACAAGCTCTCATCTGTACAGGAGTACTTTCCACTTTTTCGTGACACACAAAAGAAAAGTTATATGGTATAATACAACCTCAGCCTCTATCTGTTGGACAATTTGGAGAGTGGAATCCGAGATGCTTTGAAGACAAGTCCAACTCCATTTAGAAGATAAAGTTTGACTGCACTCTTTTGTTTTACTTTTGGTGTAAATTGGAGCTTGTAAATGAGGCGGAATCAGTTTTAGAACTCAAAAGTCCATTGAAGTTTAGAAAAGGGAAACTAATTTTGCTTCTTGTTGTTTGCTATCCTGTCGTGTTCTGTCCAGCACCAACTTAGTGCTGGTTCTTAGTTTATAAAGTCTTATATGTTCAAAAAAAGTAATGATGAAACACTGACCCATCAAAATTCTATACATTATTCGTCATAAGAGGTTACCATAATTTAGTATACTCTCCAGAAAGGCACAAGTCTAAAGGCAAGCCTGGCCATAACTCCCCATTGTTTATCCAGAAATTACTGATCTTGAAGAATCTGTTTACCTCTTCCTTTTACAAAGAAGAGGCTTCACTCTTAATGGATCAGAATTTATTGTTCTAGAAAAAGAACCAAGTTATGACCCAATGGATCAGAGTTTAATGTTCTAGAAAAAGAACCAAGTTATGACTCCTGCAATGACCAAGTTTGTTTTCCCTTTTTAATTTACTGGCCATATTAAATATTGAATAACTTTCCGACTAATCTTCAAGTTAGTCATAGATACTGTGAGACGTGACCGAAAAAAAAAAAAAAAAAAAAAAAAAAAAAAGATTGCTACTGTGTGACCAAAATCATAAGAATATTTGCTTATGATAAATAAACCATACGAACCTTTGAACGCAATATGTCGGAAAAACACAGGCGAAAAAGTTGCATTGGACCAGAATGCCACCGGTGTTGCTGCTTCTTATATGCCTCGTAAGACTCCGGCAGTTCACACAGGCACTAGACAAAAAGAAAGCTAAATTTTCTAAACCTGTCTAACCGTTATCGGACAAAGACATTAATTCACAATTTAGAAACTTGCAAACCTTAACGTCGTTCAAATAGATAAACTTCCATCCACAAAGGTGAGCACGGACAGCAATATCCATATCTTCAACTGTTGTTCTCTCTAACCAGCCTCCGCATTCTTCAAGGGCCTTGATTCTCCATACACCAGCAGTGCCATTGAAGCCAAAGAAGTTGATGAACCATCCATTGACTTGTTGCTCAACCTCAAAATGAAATGCAAGATTTATGTTCTGCAATCTTGCAAGTAAATTCTCGTCCTTGTTCACAAAAGACCACCTTGTTTGGACAAGAGCGATGTCATCATGTCCCTTCAAGAATACAAGCAGATAAAAGTTATAGATACAATTGGAACAATACCCCAAAATGGACTATGGCAGCCAATTAATGAAGCATACAGCATACTGCAATTAAAAGGAGGGCAGCTCAATATAACACTAGTACCCAGTGTAATCAAAGGCGAAAAGCGCAAAAAAGCTCTAAGGTCAGTTGGGACTTTAAGCGCAAAGCGCAAATAAAGCATGAGCTTTAATAAAGAAAGGCGCAAATGGACAAAAACTACAAATATGTATGTATAGTACAAGACTAATATCTATAACCATAAATACCAAATATACAGACAAAGAAATTGAAGAAAATTTACTATAAAGTGAAATATCAATTGTTTCGTGTTGCCTCTTTAGGATTACACTCATTGGCAAGGAAAAGTATGCCTTAGAGCCTTGATGACAACACTTAAGCATCCGCTAGGCAAGGCGAAGTGCTCAACATGTTTTGAGCCTCGCTTCAGTGCTTAAGCGTGCTTTAAGAGCGCTTTGATAACACTGCTAGTACCCAAGAGATAGAAAATAATTTTTATACAAGCCTGATTTTTCTCTCAGGATAAAGATAACTTGAAATCTTGAATGCACTTAAAAAAGCATAAGCATTTAGCAAATTACTCGTAGCAAGATCCTAAAAAGAAATAATTTGACGATAACAATCAAGCTTGCTCAGATCGTGCCAATGTTTGATCTACTAAGATGAAGTATTCCAGCCAGCATTAAAATACATCATGCACATTCGATGAGGGAAATAACATTTCAGTACGAATTGTTCTCGGTATAGCCCAAAAAAAGAAAAAAGAAAAAAGACGAATCAGAAAATTCCACAATCGGTAGTTTCTAGAAGGAAACTTAAGAAAGAGATATTTTGATAATGCTCAAGAGAACATTTGTACAAAAACACGGACTAGTAATTTTTGCATATAAAGATTAACAAACTCCTTTCTTGCGTATTATATGGAATTTTTACTTAGTTCTCTCTATGAAATTCCAATTCTTTCTAAATCTTATCTAAGAATATAGAGTTCCTCGGTTTTTTTAGATAGAAAAATCTAGAGTTCCTCGTGTTAGTGACAGATCCCATTTTTCATTAAGAAATAGCATGGTAAACTCCAAGGTAACACCAACTAGTAGAGACAGGCCGATTGTAAGAAGATTTCATTTCATATAACATTCTTTGGTGCCTACACGAGCCACCCAGATAGATCTTGGAAAAGCAATCACCTTGAAGTAGGGAACAGTTTTCTTAAGAAAATCTGGTGCTGGTTGGAAATCTGCATCAAATATTGCTACAAATTCATAATCTTTTACGTAGTCACAACTCATCGCAGATTTGAGATTTCCTGCCTTATACCCTGTGCGAATAAGACGATGACGATATACAATGTGCACACCCTTGTGTTGCCACTTTTGTACTTCAGCCTTAATAAGTCCCTGAACACCCAAGTCATCCGAGTCATCTAAAATTTGTACGAGCATTCTTTCCTTAGGCCAGTCCTGGACACATACTGCTGCAATCGATTGTTGGTACACCTGAACAGTACCACAGTGAAGGAATTGACAATTCAGTCAAACAGTAACTCAGCAAAAATAATCAACTTACCTATTTAGGATAAAAGTGGCTTGTCATGAGGACATACCTAAATTAACATCACAAATAAAAACATTTTAAAAGCTCAGCAGATAGTAAGTGTATAGTTTCTGCCAAGAGCAGAGGGTGGTGACAATTGTGGGGGTTGACCCAAGATACTATTCTTAGAAATTGTTTGCCCGTGTGCAGACTCGTTGTTAAATCTACATTCAGGGTCAGGTAGGACTACTCGGTTTAATCAGCTATTCACCTTATATCTAAATCCAACTAAGTACTGTTGTCAAAAAGTCTCCGGCTTAGTAAAGTCATCATCTCAAAAGTATCCAAATTTTCATGATTGTTAACAGTCAAAAGTTCTCTACACTACAAAAAAGGAAATTAAACCCATGAAAGATTTTACATTCGAAACATCACTAGAAACTGCAAAATTAATAAAGATTGCATATAATCATTCCTACTTCTACAAGCGAGACTAGCTCGACACTTGGCCTAGAAATGAATAAAAAAAGTAAGGAAGCAAATTCACTAAACATGTACTCCCTCCGTTTCATTTTATTTGCCTTAGTTTGACTAGGCATGAAATTAAGAATGTAAACAAAACTTTTGAATCTTGTGATCTTAACCTAAAGGCGTGTATAACGTATCAAAAGTATCCTTTGATGTGGTCTTAAATGTGCCATGTCATTATAGAATGTCATTTCTATAAGCAGTGTCATTAAGGGTAAAATAAGAATGTTAGAATTAATTACTAACTACATATAGAAAGAGGCATACTTTTTTAAACAAACTAAAAAGAAAAGTAAAATATTTAAATTGAAATGAAGGGAGTAATTGTCAATAGACTTTAGCAGTGAGAACTTGAAAACATACATGGTCTTACCTCCCTCTCATTGCACATTGGTATCTGAAGCAACACCATGGGATAATCCTCTGCATTCAGATTTTCCACATCAGCAGAGTACTCAATCTCCGCCAAAGGTTTCAAACGTCGGAACTTGATCCAAAAACAACCAAGTACAAGAACCACTCGATCTACCGACTGTATCAGGAACAAAACAATGCACATATTGGTCAAGCTCTGTAATGGCGGCGCCAAATAGTTAGCCCTAATGTCTAACCAATTGGCATACACGTACTCCACTAAATCCACCACTTCCGCCGACGCCGATTCCACAGTCGGAGGACTGAAATGCCATCCTCTGAAGTAAGCAACCAGCTCAAACACTAACAATATAACTGAAACTGTTAAAAACACCTTAATTACGCGATAGAGCTTAGAATCCGATCGATGAGGCGCCGAATTGGATGTAACGATTCGGCGATTGGCGGTGCGAACGATTGAAATGAATCCATTCGTGAGGAATGCGATTGAATTAGCAATTTGCTGAAACTTGAGAAGGTAAATCCAGGAGAGTTGACGAGCACTGCGAGTACGTTCCTTCTTATCAACAGTAGGGCTACGGATCTCAACTGTCAAAAAGCTAGGGTTTTCGGAGGAAGAAGAGAGGAGGTCGTCATTGCCACTGGCTCTTTGCTTGTTCCACCATTCCTGAAACTCATGATTGGGCGGCCGAGACATATATGGATAATGCGAGTGAATCAATGGTCGCCGTTGATATTGTCTACTTTCAGATCTCGATTTTGTACCGGCTATGGAACATGGAGATATTGTGCAGTGTGTGTGAGAGTGCCTGGTGTGATCCGGAGAATAGGGAAGAAATGCCGGAAGGTAATGAAGCTAAATTTAGTTAAGTCCAGAAGCTCAGACTCTCTAATGGTTGAGTTCTATGTGTGCTTGGGCAAATTTTGAAGCACACCATGTTCGACAATATTCGAGGATCCCACGCGCGCATAACATCCTATTCTCACGTGCGCTATCTTTTTTTTCTTTCCCTTGTCTAATATTTCCTATTGTTTTTGTGACTACTTAATGATCATGAGATAGAAATAGAAGGGTCTTTATTATGACTCATTTTTTCCCCAAGGTATGAAGTTGTAATCATTAAGGAGGAACTTGTTTTCTTATAACCCTAGTTTCATTGACCCTGGAATGCTTTCGTAAAGACTTAAATTCTAAGTTCATTCGTGATTTTTATTACCTGCTAAGTGAAGTAAAAAGTTAAACATGAAAGAATATTATATTTTTTGCTATTTGACCAATTTTCTATAAAAGTGAGATTTCAAAAAACTTATTTGAATAGTAACTTGTAATTTGAGAGACTTTTGACTGTTCCAAATGTGAGTAGCTATTTGTTTTTGGGTAAATATGAAATGTTATTAGTCAGAAATTTTTTGCATTTTGATTTTTTTTACCTGAAATGCATATCTAAAAAGAATATGGAGAAAACATCCTCGTCTCTCATATGATAAAAAAATGTCTTCATCTATAATACACACTTTTAATTTTTTTTCTCTTTTTTCTTTTGGTTTCAATAGTTCGGAAAAAATAGGGGAGAGTATGGTATGATTGCGAATGACACCAATTCAAAATTATGTTCTGTATATGAATATTTTTTCTCTCTACAGGCACTGATCAAATATTGATTTAACAAAAAAGTAACCTTGTTATACTGTTATATCAAATTTTTGAAGCAAATAGAAATTTGATATTTGAAGCGTGTGGTACTGAAAATGATGCATTTCCAAATGTATCGCTATTTTTTTTTAATTCAATGTGTCACTAATTTAAAATATGGTGTGTATCCCCTCCAGTACCTTACCATCCAGTAATATTGAATAAGTACCTAGATTAAAGCCATATATACACCACACAATTTAGCGACTGTCCATATAATCAGTAACTTTAAACTCAACCAATCTCAACTCTACGAAGCACACTTTTCTCACAACCCGTTAAAATACATCTCTTCATGTTTAGAATTGACATATTTCTGAGGCTTAACGGGAGCAAGAAACTTTTAGGGTCTGTTTGGTTTGAAGACAAATTGTGCAAGATTTGTAATGTAGGATTATAATATATGAATTATTATGCAGGATTATAATGCAGAAATTATTTCCTGTTGAGTATTTAATTGATTGTATTCTAAGTTATGCTGATTTCTCAGAAAGTTATTGAACAAATAGAAATTATTTACGAAAGTTACTTTATTTTATTTTTAACTGAAAAGTCATTCTATTTTACCCACTATAACTAAAAGATTATTTTACTTTATTTTGTAACTAAAAAGTCATTATATAGTAATTGAATTTGTAACATGGTTTATACATAAGTGAATCAATTTGATCCAAACAGTGATAAAAAAATAAGATTAAAATTAAGATTTAACGACTGAATTTAAAGAAGATAACAAGCCTGGTTCCGAACTGATCAGCCTTTCTGAGAGTAGAGGCGAAAATAATAACAAAGCAATGATGAAGCTGTTAAATTGAGAGTTAAATATTAAAGTATAAGGGCAAACTAATGAAGTATAGCTTTTGCGTGCAGAATATTTTATGTCTCCACTATGGTTGTTAACCCTACTATTTATAGTTCTACCTAGAGAAACATGATCCTACTATGATCAAGTTCCTCTTTAAATGAGAATAAAAGTGTCATTGATGAAGATATAACGGCATTGCCTTGAATGCAAATATTCTCTATAGCGGATGCTCATTTAACGCTAGAAAATATTTTCTCATTGAATGATATTCGATGAAAAATATTTGAACTTTTGTTGCCGACTACGTTCCCTTCGGAATCCACCTGGTACCGATCACACACGTCGTATTCGGTACTAATAATTCCCGACTCATCTTTTATCTACTTTCGGCTCCACGTGTCATCTTACCATTCGACCATATATTATCGACCAATTTTACCCTATACAGATAGTCCTCCTACTATCCGTTGATGCAGCTTAGTGTTATCGACCATATATTGGCAAGTGTGGCTCATCACGCTCTCCTCACCAGCGTAGACGACAACGACGACGACAAAAGACCGTGGATAGATGGAGCGGTTCAACGTCATTGCTACCAGGGACATCATCCCGACCTGATTTTCGTCCTTTCTCGAGTCGTGGAACCTTTTCCGGTAAGTTTTCGGTTCCCTATTTCCTTTCTTCGTAAAAAAGTCATTTCTCACTTTTGCTGATTTTCTGTTTCTTTCGTTTCAGCTACCTGATGGAAATTGTCACGTGTTCAAGGCCTGAACTAATGGGTTCAGAAAATTCTGGACATCACAACTCTAGAATCTCGGCGGTGGAAGAAGATGGCCCCCTAATACGGGTGGAAGGCCAAAAATCATGGTAAGCCAAGTTCTTCATTCTTTTATCCTTGTACGAACACAAGAAATTTCATGAATAAATTGCTAACCCCATTTTTTCTTATACAGGGCTTCCTAGGGGATCTGTCATTTGCCCCAAAGTCGACGCCTTAGATGACCCTGAGGAGGCCAGAAGGGTGCTGCAAAATGTCCTTGCTCGAAGAGAAGTTCATGGATTTGCCCGAGTCTCCAGTGACGGTGCCTCCTCTGGAAGTCCCTAGTTCGAGAACAAAAAACTGAAGAGAAGACGCTCCTCCTCAGTTGGGACTCAAGAGAAAAGGGTAAAGAAAATGCCATCCGAGCCGGCCATAGTGATCGTCATTGATGAAGAGGAAGCTAGTGATGAAGAAGTTTCCCTTCAAAGGAGAAAAGGACCTTCTGTTACAACCCGTAATTGCGTACGTTAGATTGAGCCGTAAGGTAGTCTACATATAAGGGCCTAAGAACCCGGAAAAGAGTTCAAAAAGTCAAGAAAAAGAGCAAAAGGCTTTGTAAAGCTGGGTATGCTACCACAAAACCCACATGCGAGCTGCATTTCTCGCGCTGAAATCGCAGACCAAGACAGATTTCTGGACAAAGATCAGTGCTAGAAATGCGGTCAAAAGTGCGGTCGCATTTCTAAAATGCGAACTGCATATTTAACATAATGTATCGCAAACTGGAACAGATTTCTGGGCAGAAATCTATGTCAGGAATGCGGTCAGTATGCGATCGCATACTGAAAATACGGACCGCAAAACAGACCTCCTGGTTCGCAGAATGAGACAGATTTCTGGGCTGAGATTCGCGTCCAAAAAGTGCGAACCGCATGTTGATTCTGCGACGTAAAAGCGATCGCAGAACTGGCAGGCGTCAGACACGTGTACCACTTACTTGCCAAATTAAAGGACAAGTATATAAGTTCCAAAGTCGGCCAAGAGGGTTATTTCATCCTTACTTCAGACCTCCCCAACGGAGATAGAACCCCTACAACCCCTTTCCCAAAATTCCACCCAAACCCAAATCGAATTCCCTCTTTCAAGTTCTAATTGAGGAGAAAGCTAGAGATTGAAGAACTAAGGAAAAAGACCTAACTGATTTTCTCTCTCCTTCAAGCCCAAATTTGGAGTAAAAACCTAGAGGATGAAGAACCAAGGAAGAGGGCTGAGCTATCCAACATGCAAGGTAAGTTACTGCTCTCCTTCATACATCCTTTCTCCTAGAAATTCTTGGAAGTTCGTTCTATGCATGTAAGAACCCACGGGATGGTGATTCGAAGCCATGGGTTCAAGTTAATCACTAGTAATGGACTGGTTGTGGTTGTTTCGGGATTGCTGTTGGGTTGCATGTCTTACTACTATTGTTGTGGAGTTTTGGAGGAAGAAGGGTGTGGAGAAACACCATATAAATTTAGGGCTGTGGTTGATTGTAACTATAACGTGTAGAGGATAACGTTAGAATCATTTATTTCATTGTAGACTAAGGAATTACGACAGTACATAGCTTGAAATTGGCGCAGAGAATACCAGGTATGTGAGACTATGCCTTTCCTTCTTTTGCACGACTCTAATTGTACACAACGCAATGAACAAGCCCCCAAAAATACTCTACTCTTAGAAGTTAGGAGTGCTTATATTGTTTCCCCTCTTATGGGAGGTTTGATGTGTATTGTTCCTTCGACCTTACGTCCATTGAAAGATTCAGAAATAGTGAATCCTATGAGTCAGCATGCATTATCTATTTTACTCTACCGAGCGGCGCTATAGTCGGCCGGGTATGACACCTATTGTGGACTATATATATGTATATGTTTTACTCTACTTAGTCGCGCTATAGTCGACAGCTATTTTACTCTACCGAGCCACGCTATAGTCGGCTGGGTATGGTACCTACTGTGCAACCACTGATCAGTTGGGTATGATGATGATGAGGCCCACAGAGGCGTATGTATATGATGATGATAAGGCCCACAGAGGCATATGTATATGATGATTTTTGAAAGAATATATATATGTATATGCATATGCACATTAGGCATCTCATGGTTAGTTGCCCACAGAGGCATTCGGATGGTACAGGCTGTATGTTTCTTATCCTGACGCACATTACTGTTCTTATATTATGTTCCTGTCTTACATACTCAGTACATTATTCGTACTGACGTCCTTTTATTTGTGGACGCTACATGTCGTGCTGCAGGTCCGGGCAGACAGATAGACGAGGCTCCCCAACCACAGTAGGCTGTCCAGTTCAGCGGATATTGACGAGATCCATCCTTCGGACTTGCCGTAGTCTTGGTATGCATTTTTGTTATTGGCATTATGGGCATGTCGGGGCCCTGTTCCGACACAGATTGCATCATGTATGTTCTAGTAGAGGCTCATAGACAAAAGGGGTGGGCTTATGTATAGTTGGATTGCCCTGTCGGCAAATGTATTTTGTTGTACAGTTTTGCATTACAGCTTTGTTGGCCATGATGTGTGTGTGTATATATATATATATGCATGTACATGTTATCATTCTGCAAGTTTGAGTTGAGTTGGATTGTTGTTTGCTATTTATACTAGCCTCGTCAGTCCTTATAGACAATAAGAGAGGTTTGATGGAAGGTACGCCGGCGCCCGGCGAGCAGGGTCCGGGTGCCAGTCGCGGCCCTCCGGCTTGGTTCGTGACACCTTCATCAGCTAAACCGGATACTCAGTCGGGGGAGCTTCAAAACCTAACATTAGAAGAAACTCAGGCGCTTTGGGGTGAGTTGAACTTGGTCGAGAATGTTAATTCTTTCTTCCCTCCCCAGTTGTTATCTCCCGTCCAAGGAGTTCGGACCTTGAGCCTCTTATGCCCCTAACCACTGAGCAAACAAACAATGCTCCTTTTTTCACAGTTCCTTGTCCTTCCTCACTAATGGCTTCCTACGCATTAACACCCGCTACTCCTTCGTCATCGACACGAACTGCATCACCTCCACTAGTACCAGCTGCCCATGAAAGGAATGACTCTCTCCCTCAATCCCCTGACCATGGGAACTTGGGGAAAAATTACTCAACCCTTCCTAAGACCATCAAGGGAGGCGAGGTGCCACTCTTTCAATTTCAAAAGAGTGTCATCTTTTATCCAAGGTGGTTGAGCTTGCTAATTATCTGAAGCCGCTGGCTTCATAGAAGGATTGGGAGAAGATGGGCTCCCTTTTTGGGGAGTGACTGATAAACAACAGCATGCATAGTGCAGCGCAGGTATCATACTAGTTTCCTCGTATATTCTTTTCTGCTTACATGTTGCAATGGTAATCCTAACCTCAATCTTCTCCTTTTAGGCCAACCTTCTAGCTTCTGAAGGCCTACAAAGGTTGATCTGACAAACAAGAACTTGCTACCAAGCAGGATCAACTTTTAGTTGAAAGAAACTAGCTTGCTGCGCGCCTCTGAGTGCTAGAGGCAAAAGTCGCTGAGATGGACGAGCTTCAGGCTTAGTTACAGCAGAGCAAGAAAGATAGAATGGCTCACAGCCAAGAAGCTGCTCAATTTCATGAAAATCTTTAAGAAGCTAAGGCTAAGTGTACCGAACTTCACAATGCTACCATCGCTGCTGGAGAGCGCGAGTCTGCCCTAGAGGATCAAATCAATAACTTGAAGGCCAAGCTCTAAAATCGAGGAGGGCAACGCTGCCGAGGAGAAGAAGGCCCGAATCGAAGAGAGGCTTAAGAGGGCCATGGAGCAAAACCAACTTCATTCACTACAAATGTTGAGCTTGACTCCCGCCTCAGCGCCATGAAGTCTGAAAGAGAAGAGATCCAAACCGAAATTGATAAACCCCGGGCAAAACTCCAGGATCAAGAGGAATGTTATATATCATATGAAGAGAAAGACCATGGAGGAGGCCAAAATGGGCATCATCAATATAGATGATTGCATTGCCCAGGCCCCAGAATTGGAGTTATACGCTCATGAGAACCTTCCCCCTCAGCCCGCTGTGACTGACTCCTCGAATACTGAACCGAAGGGGAGACTGAAGAAGATGAAGGCCTCGAACCGGCAGTGGATCCGCCTTCTCCTCCTCCTTCGAGTTCTAGCGGCACGAATGATGTATAAATCTTCTTCTTCTTCTTCTTTTTTTTTTTATCTTCTGTAATTATGCCAAAACTTTTGTTGAGTTTAGCACAAATAAAAGCATATTTTGCTGAAGTATTATGCAAAAATATCCTTTTTCTAGTTGATTAAAGCCTCAGGTATATTTTTTCATACGATAGCTTTTAATTTCGGGCATAAACTCTTCAACAATCTAGCCTTTACTATGCGGGTTTTATAAGAGAGGGCCACTATATTTATGGTGCTCTTGAAGAAGACGTCTCCTGTTCATTCCGGCACAAGCATTTGAAGTTTTTGTTAACTTTCAAACGCTAAAATTAACTCATCATTTGGACAAGAAATAAGATAAAAATGAAAGGACTTTATTTTATTCTCTCTATTTTTAAAGGTACATAGGCATTCATTTGCTAAAATAAATAAAGTTGCCAATTCATGTGGCTAACTTGTATAACTTATTTCTACGGGCTGATCATTTAGTCCTTGGTCCTGATGAAACACTGATCCTGGTTCTCGCAGTCCTGAATTTTGTGGCATTTCTTGATGATGTATCAGACGTTATCTCCCCCACCCCCCAGTGTTCGAATGTGAAGCATGAAAATTCTAACACTGGAAGTCTTGTACCCATATTGCTGCTTCATCGGTAGAAACAACTTGTGAACGGTTAAATAAGGGAAAGGCTTGCCATTAAGCCAAAGATTATTTAACATCCACATACCCGTTTACTATCGATGTGGAAAGTTTATTAACTTGATATTCAAAGGTTCTACCTTTGCCGATGACACTTACACTTCCTTCGAGTATGCTTTCCATCACCGCCTCATTAAAAGCCTTGCTAGAAAAATTCGATTGGGACAAAAACTGGTCGAAGGGAAAAAGAGTGCAGCACATACTTTCAGTATTGGGAGGAATCATCAGCAATACAACCTTTTGAGATGAGTCACGTTCTAATTTATGAGAAATTTGACTCCATCTTAATTTTCCAACTCATATGACCCCTTACCGGTGATAGTTGAAACCCGATAAGGACTTTCCCACATTGTACCCAGTTTTCCAGTGTTGACTTCCTGAGTACTATGAGTCACCTTCCTCAAAACCAAATCCCCTACCTTGAAATAGCGGAGATTGGCCCTGCGATTATAATATCTTTCCATCCATTGCTTTCGAGCCACCATCCTCACGTATGCCAAGTCCCAGTGTTCATCGAGCAAGTGCAGCTTCTCCAACAACGATTCATTGTTTGTCTTTTTGTTTGCTCGGGAAAATCGTAAAGTTGGCTCCCCCACTTCTAGCGGTATCAAAGCCTCCGTGCTGTAAATGAGTGAGAAGGGTGTTTCTCCCGTGCTCGACTTCGCTATTATTTGATATGCCCTTAGTACTCCCGGTAGCTCATCGGGCCACTTGCCCTTACCATTTTTCAACTTCTTTTTAACGTTCTGAATAATTACCTTGTTGGTTGATTTTGGCTGTCCATTAGCACTTGGGTGGTACGGTGAAGCCTTAATTTTCTTGATATTTAACCCTTCCAAAAACTTTGTGACTTTTGAACCTATGAACTGCATCCCATTTTCAGAAGCGATTTCCTTCGGTATTCCAAACTATCAGATTATGTGGTCCCATATGAAGTCAACCACTTCATGCTCATCGATCTTTTGATAAGGACTTTCTTAAACCCATTTAGTGAAATAATCAGTAAAACTAAAAGAAATCTTACCTTTTTGGGGTCCGCTAATAGAGGACGAATTATATTCATCCCGCATTTCATGAATTGCCATGGGGACAAAACCGAGTGCAAAAGTTCTGCTGGTTGGTGCACCAACTACGCATGACATTGAAATTTGTCACATTTTAAACAACTGCCTCTCTGTCCTGCTCCATCTGGGGCTGGTAGTAACCCCCCCCCCCCCCC
>MCJB01005036.1:54721-129620 GCA_002018475.1 Nicotiana obtusifolia
CCCCCCCCCCCCGATCAACTTTAGCACTAACGAGTTTGCACTAGAATGATTCCCGCAAACTCCTTCATGGACTTCCCTCATCACTGAGTCTAACTCTGAGGCCCCTAGACACCGGATCAATGGCCCTTGGAACGACCTCCTATATAGTTGCCCATCTACAAGGCAGTAGCAAGCTGCTTTGGTCCACAGTGCCCGACGAGCGCAAAACACAACACGAACTTGATGCTCGCTAGCCAATGATAGTATAATTTAATTATCGTCTCCATAAGGATTGGATTTAATCAATGCTCAAGTAATTAAGCTTACTGCTATTTAGGATGATCAAAAATTGATTTTTAATGGTTACAAACTACGATTAACTACTAAAGTAAAGTAATTGACGATTGACTTCAACAAACACGAGATTAGCAAGGTCGGTTTCTTATCAATGTGAGGAACAAAGGTTTTGACGTGATAGGTGCAATGTTTTGATTCTAGATATGATACTGTTATATTTCACTCTTAGGGTTCTTTCAATTCTCACGAATTCAATAGGTGATTAGCTTATGCTTCGTATTCAGACTTCTCTCTCGATTAAATCTAAATCTTTCAAATAAACTAATGTGAAGTGCGAAACTTGCAAGAATATATTAGTAAGAATTGTCTAAGAGAAACTTCTCTCGAATATTTCTCAATCTTAATTTAAGAGGTAGATCACAAAGCTCCTTCGATCACTTTAAAGAAATACCAAAATAAATTAAGGCATGTGTTGAAACAACATACAATATTATGCTCCTCTTCCGATTGAACAAGATAATGAATAAAATCACAACTAGAGTTAAAGCTCTTCTAAGAAATTCAACCAATGAAGCAGTAATTAAATTCATAAACAACAACCAAGTCACTAATCATGCTAAAACCCTAAGGTAAACTACTCCATAATTATGGAGGAAGTCATCAGAAAAAGAGTTAAAGAATAAGAGAGCATCAATCTAATTTTACAATCCAAACTCCCGTATTGAATTGATGGAGAGATGATGAAACACCGTGTCTTGTAGCCTCCAACGCTCTCCCAAATCTTCCAAGGTCAAAAGTCCATTCAGAAACGTGTTTTCAGTGGATTTTATACCATGTAGGAACGAACCCAGACGAAACTACCCTCTTTGAGCCGAAATGGGAGAACCTACAAACTTTTTACACTTTATGCGTCACACAGTGCTACACGGGGTGCGTAGCATTAGTGCAATTTTCTCGGTTGCAAACTCTCTGAACTTAGCTAGTCCAACAAAATTTTGTCCTGATGCTACGCACTTTGCCTAGCATTAGTGTATTTTTCTGTTAGACCCAAAAGCTCCAAGTCCCTGAGCTTCTCAAACTTCTGACGAGATTTCAGTCTAATGCGATGCTTAATGCCACGCCTTATGCGACGCACTAGTACATTTTGCTCTAGCCCTTGCTCTTTCTTCCAACTTTTGTATGCAACGCAGCTCCACGAGCCCCGGATGCAATCCCGGTTTAATTCCTTGGGCTTTTACTCAGACTTCAAAGCTCCAAATTATTCAATTTAGCTCCACATCAAAGTGCAGTAATTAGAGTACAAAATGCAGCTAAAACACGTGATTCTAGCCTACCATCAGTTCCCGGGATGCCTTTGGATCCTTAATTAATTTACCATGTCGTAGATACTCGATAAAATTATTCCTCCAGTCCCAGGCCAAGTTGGTCGAATTTACCTCGCGGTAACCATCCACTTCCAACACCGAATGTAGAAGTTGGACGACCGTACCAGAATCAAAACCTTTCATCTCCGTGGATGATCCCAATGTAGCCAATGCATCCGTATCCACATTTTCTTCTCTTGGAATGTGGATGATTGACCATTCCCTGAATCATGCAAGCAACGCCTGAACCATGTTCAGATACTGTTGCATGCGTTCTTCCTTTTTGTCGAAAATCCCATACACCTGGTTTACTACCAGTTGGGAGTCGTATTTTACTTTGATGACCTCGAAGCCTAGTCCCCGGGCTACTTCCAGTCCTGCAACCAAAGTCTCATACTCGGATTCATTGTTATCTAACGGAAGAGTTTTAATGGCCTACCTCAGAGTTTCTCCTGAGGGCGTGATTAGAACTATCCGAAGACCAGACCCTTTTACATTGGAAGCTCCATCCATAAACAAGGTCCAAACTCCGGATGCCTCTTCCGACACCAACATTACTTTCTTAGTAGCCAAGCGCATTAACCCAGGATTGAAATCGACCAAAAAATCGGCCACAATTGTGACTTGATTGCAGTCCTAGATTTGTACTCAATGTCGAATTCGCTAATCTCGACTGCTCATTTAGCCAAACGGCCTGGCAACTCAGGCTTGTGAAGGACACTCCTTAAGTGAAAGGCCTACGCTTTCGATAGGCAACTACGAGAGCCAAGGCCATCTTTTTGAGGTGCGGATAATGAGTCTCCGCTCCCGACAATATTTTACTAACGTAGTAAACAAGAAATTGTGTACCTTCATCTTCTTGGACCAAAATGACACTTACCTCTACTCCGAGACCGCTAGATATATCAACAACTGCTCGCCTTCCCCCGATCTTAAAGTAACTGGGGCTAGCTAGTACCTCTTTAGGTCTTTCAATGCATGTTGGAATTCGATGTCCATTTGAAAATCGTTCTTCTTTTTTAGAAGTAAAAAGAAGGATGGCACTTTTTCGAAGATCTTGAGACGAATCTTCTTAGAGCCTCCAACCTTCGGGTCAGCCTCTGTACTTCCTCCACGCTTGTCAATTGGTCCAGAATGTCTTCGATAGCCTTGATTTTATTGGAATTTACCTCGATCCCTCTTTCCGAGACCAAGAACGTACAAGAACTAACCTCGAACATGTATTTCTCCGGGTTGAGCTTCATGTTATGCTTTCTCAAAATGTTGAAAGTTTCTTGAAGATGTTTCAAATGATCTCCAACATTCAAAGACTCGACTAACATGTCATCAATATATAATTCCATTGTTTTGCCGATTTGATTCTCAAATATTTTATTAACAAGCCTCTAATAAGTGGCTCCGACGTTCTTAAGCCCAAAAGGCATCACATCATACAAATATGAGCCAAAGTTATGAAAGAGGTTTTTTCCTGATCCTCCGAGTTCATCTTGATCTAATTGTACCCGGATTAAGCATCAAGGAAACTCATTAGCTCGTGTTCGGCCGTAGCATTAGTCATTTGATCAATGTTCGACAACGGGAATGAGTCTTTAGGGCATGCCTTATTTAAATCCTTATAGTCTACGCACATTCTAAACTTGTTATTCTTTTTTGGTACTACAACTATGTTGGCTAACCATTCCGGATATTTTACCTCCCGGATCGAACCAATATTGAGTAATTGAGTTACCTCTTTTTTAACAAACATGTTTCTGACCTTTACTATCGAGTGTTTCTTTTGCCTTACCAGTGGAAAATTTGGATCCAAACTCAGGTTGTGAATTGCTACCTCTAATGGGATACCTGTCATATCTGAGTGCGACCATGCAAAGCAGTCAATATTAGCTTTAAGAAAATTTATAAATTCTAACTTGAGCTCGGGATTTAAGCATGTTCCCAGATGAAACATCCTTCCCAAAAATTCTTCAAACATGGCCACTTGCTCGAGTTCTTCCACGATCGATTTGGTCGCAACTAACTCCACTGGTACATGAATATATCTCGAAATCTGATAGGATTCCGATGACTCCTCGCTTTTATCGTCTTCCTTGGAAAGGAAGAAGGCATCGGTTCATGTAATTGCTATTTGTTGGACTCTTTCCCTTTGCTACTGGAAATACTTACTGCATTTATCTCCCTCGCCGCCGGTTGGTCCCCTTTTGTTTGCTTGATTCCTTCCGACATTGGAAATTTCAACAATTGATGATACGTTGTGGGTACCGCCTTTATCTCGTGTATCCACGGCCTTCCGAGGATTACATTGTGACCCATATCGCCACCTACCACTTTGAATAGAGTGGTCGTTGTTACTCCTTCGGTGTGTGTGGGCAGCAAAATCTTTCCTCGGGTTGTCACGCTTGACAAGTTAAAGTCAGCTAAGAGTTTCGGCGCTGGAACGATGTTCTCGGTTAACTTTGCTTGCTCCAAAACTCTCCATTGTATTAAGTTGGCTGAACTTCCTGGGTCAACCAAAACACATTTAATTTTGAAATCTAAAACATTGAGAGAGATTACCAAAGCGTCGTTGTGTGGAAGAAGAAGTCCGTCGGCGTCCTCCTCCATGAAGGTGATATCATCATCTATGACTTTCCGGAGTCTCTTGTTGTAAGTCACCGATATCTTCGTTTTCTTTGCTGCTAAAAAAGTTTCACCATTGACTTCATTTCCTCTGAAGATCATGTTAATAATCATCTGAGGTGACCCTTCTGCTACCTTCGAAGGCTCTGCATTGTCCTAACTTCGGCTGTAGTGGTTCTTGCCTTGGTCACTTAAAAACTCCGTGAGATGACCATTCTTCAAAAATGTCGCCACCTTTTTGCTAAGATGTCGCAGTCCCCAGTTATGTGGCCGTGAGTTCCATGGTATTCACACCATAAACCAGGATCCCTCTGGCTAGGATCTGAGCAAATTGGCTTTGAGAACAACGGTTCTTTGATATTTCTCATTGTCGATACCAACTCTACTAGACTGATGTTGAAGTTGTAATCTGATAACCTGGGATATGCAGAATCTCAAGTCTGTGGCACCTCTTTCTCTTGCAAAGACATGTTGTTCCGGCCACGATCACCTCTTCTCTCGGGAGCTACCCTATGCGATGTCTGAAACCACTTGCTGATACGCCCATCAGTCCTCTCGTGCGGTAGAAAATTATCTCTAGAGGACCGTCAATCCGCATCGAAATCGCTTTTAAACTTGTCTTGGCTTTTGTCTCGGCCCCGTTCCTTGGTTCACACCTAAGACCCAAGTAATCATCTTCTATCCTTATTTTTAACTCATAACGGTTATGGATATTTGCCCATATGGTTGCCTGAAACTCAAGCAAACTCTCCTCCAGTTTACGGGAGACATCAGAACTCAATGGATTTAGACCCTTTGTGAATGCCTCCGCTGCCCGCTCATCTGGAGTCGCCGGTAGCGTTATCTTTTCTTTATGGAACTGGATCACAAATTCTCGCAGCAACTCGGATTCGCCCTGTGCAATTCTGAATATATCTGCCTTTTTGTCCTGAACCTTCCTTGCTCCGGCATGGGCGTTAATAAAAAAATCTGCAAGCATTTCAAAAGAATTAATTGAATGCTCGGGTAAAAGAGAGTACCATGTCAGAGCCCCCTTCGTGAGGGTTTCACCAAACTTCTTCAATAGAACCGATTCGATCTCATGTTGAGCCAAATCATTTCCCTTCACTATCGTGGTGTAGGTTGTGATGTGCTCCTGTGGATCCTAAGTCCCATCGTACTTCAGTATGTCCGGCATCTTGAATCTTTTCGGAATTAACTTTGGTGATGCACTTGGCTTAAACGGCAACTATGTGTACGTTTTTGAATCCGGACCCTTTAACACTGGTGGCTCGCCCGGAATCTGATCCATCCGAGCGTGAAACTCCTTCGCATTCTGATCCATTAGTTCGTTCATTTCTTTCATAAACCTCATGAGCTCGATTTTGAAAGGATCACCCCCATTATTATTCCCAGATTCGCTACCAGTTCCTCCGGCTTCGTCGAAGCCGACTTCGCCCCTAGGGTATTGCTTTCCGTTCTTTGAGCCATTTGATTTGCAGGAACACTAGGAGGAATCGGGCCCCTTCCGTTCATGTTATTGGAGGCACCTGTCAATGCTTGTTTTAATTCAGTCACCACCCGATCCTGTCTTGAGAGGTGATCCATGATTGTTCTCTGCTGTTCCCTCACGAGTTTGACCGTTTCTACGACATGTTCCTCCTCTACATCGTCAGGAGTTGGTTCTCGCACACACCGAATATACTGACCTTCGCGAACCAGGGTCATCTCGTCCCCCTTTATAGCAGGTCTCGTTGATCGAGTCATCGCACTGGGACAATTCTTTACGTTCAACGCGTGATTCAATGTTTTGTGTGTTGTTGAAGTCATTGGCTGGCATATCTATTTTTTAATAAGGAAAGAATCGAAACTTGTTAGTAATAAACGAACGGATCAAAGAAATTACACAATTGTCTATGCCCCACGGTGGGCACCAAACAGTTTACCATTAAAACGGTACAGTTGAATTTATAACATGGTTTATAGACAAGCGAATCGATTTGATTCAACAAGTGATAAAGAAATAAGATTAAAATTGAGATTTAACGACTGAATTTAAAGAAGATAATAAGCCTGGTTCCAAACACAGCCTTTCCGAGAGCAGAAGCGAAAATAATAACAAAGCAATGATGAAGCTCTTAAATTGAGAGCTAAATAGTAAAGTATAAGGGCAAAATAATAAAGTATAGCTTTTGCGTATAGAATGTTTTATGTCCCCACAATGACTGTTAACCCTAATATTTATAGTTCTACTTAGGGAAATATGATCCTAAGATCAAGCTCCTCTTTAAATGAGAATAAAAGTATCATTAATGAAGATGTATATCATGCCTTGGATGCAAATATTCTCTATAACAGCTACTCATTTAACACTAGCAAATATTCTCTCATTGAATATTGTCCGATGGTATATCTTTGAACTTCTGCTGCCGACTATAATCCCTTTGGAATTCCCCTGGTACCGGTCACACACGTCGCGTTCAGTGCTTATTTCCCAACTCATCCTTTATCTATCTTTGACTTCACGTGTTATCCTACCATTCGACTACCTATTATCGGCCAATTTTACCCCATACAGGAACTATGTTCACGCTTCATAAGATTGACTTGTCAGTACTTTACCGGGACCATTCTTTTCCTTTTTACTACTTTGGACGTTTCCCAATGATATTGTTATAAGATCAAACTCCATTGACGCATTGGAGACTTTGGCACGAGGCGGTAGCAGCAAATAGAATCAGTACTTGATGAAATTGTCCTTAGCCACCTATAAGTACAAATCGAAGTAATGATCATTTTGTCATAAATAATTTACATGTTTATTTTTTTAAAGAGTCAAAGTTAATTCATTTAAACTAATTGTTTCAAATGTATATTATGTAAAAAAATTGATTATCCTAGTACCTAGATATAGTTCTAGAGCTGTTTTATTTTACATTCATAAATGATGATTATTTTACTTTACATTCACAGAAAATTTATCAATTCTCAAATTCCAATGCATAAATTAGTCATTGACTTTCAATAAAACTAGCACTTTTAAATTTTGAAACTGGAGAATTTAGCTTAATTCGAATCATCTAAGGAAATATATCGAGTTTTATTAAGAAGTCAACTGGAGTGTTTTTCCAGAATTAAGGGAGCGTTACTTTTGTGACATATTTTAGGAGTTGGTGTGGAGAGATATTATGAGTTTCGAGATTGGTTTAACTGCCGTGCTTATTGAAGGGGAACCACGATCTGAAGGGTATTGCAATTTTCTTGACTCCTGCACAACAGGAGAAGCTGAATAATGGTATATTTCGGTATATTATGGCTATGGAGAATTTCTATTGCAGCATGAAGTTGGTTCATTGTTTGATTCTTTCTCGCATATTCACCAATGATCAAGATTCCATTAGTTTCAAGATTTTTGGCTATGATGTGTCGTTCAGCCTTGAAGACTGTCACATTATGTGCGGTTTGAGGATCACAACACATAATGTTGAAAAACCAATTAAACGAGAGAGCAAGATTCTGAAGCGCTGCTTTGGGAAGTCTAAGGGTGTGACCTTGAAGGACATTCGAGAGTATATGATACGGACTCAAATTAAAAGGATGATGTGAATTTCAAACACGTAAGTGATTAAGATGTTGTTAAGCTTATAGAAATTCTTATTGTGGAGTCTATTTTGTTCGGAAGAAAGAATGAATCAACTGTGTTGGAGGAGTATGCAGCTATTGTTGAAGATGATGAGGCTTGTCTTAATTATCCTTGGGGTAATGCGTCTTATGAGAAGCTTATTACCTCAATGAAATATGCTTTGGACAACAAGGACAAAATAATCCAACTGAGCATAATGTAGCGGATATCCATATCCATTATGTGTTTGGTTCTATGAGCGCTTCCCAGATATTCGGGACAAACATTTAAAAGATGACGAATACCTTGATGTCCCTCAGGATCCCAGAATGTTACATTTTACATCTTTGGGAGAGCCTAAAATTAAAGAACTTCACGAGGATTACTTCAGTAATCATGGTGTAAGTTAATGTTCTTTATTTTTTTCTTTTTTCTGTAGTTTTGTTAATATTTTGACATATCATTTTTATTTTATTTTTGATAATATACTTTTTTGTATTAAACAAAAATATCAGACATTTAGGGTACTGGAGATAATTCCTACCGAAGAGGAATCGAATTCAATGCCTTTAATTGAAAAATTACAATGCAGCCGCATTTGTTCGAAGGTACTGAATCCGGTTCCTTCAACTGGTGAATCACTACGTTGTCAGAGTCGATAAAAAAAAACCAATCGAACTCCTGTAATTGGAGAATCACCTCGTAATCAGAGTCATTCTAAACGTTCTACAACGGCGTTTGATGATGAATTAGTTAACAGAATATGTCGTGTAAGTTTTCTTTGTTTAATCTGAAGTTTTTCATATTATTTTTTTTCTTAATTATAGGATGTTTTATGTGATGTTTTTGTTCTATATTTTGCTGAAATTCAGCATTTTCTTTTGAGCTGAAGTTTTTGTTTTGTGTTTTGTAAAACTACGGCATATTTTGTCTGCAGTTTTTGTTCTGTTTGTGATGAACTTTAGCATTCTAGGAGCTGAAGTTTTGTTTTGTGTTTTGTAAAAGTAAAGTATGTTTTGTCTGCAATTTTTGTTTTGTTTTGGATGAACTTCAGCATTCTCGGAGTTGAAGTTGTGCTATGTATTTGTAAAACTACAACATGTTTTGGCTAAACCTTTTGTTCTGTATTTGCTGAATTTCGGTATTCTTAGAGCTAAAGTTTTGTTCTGTATTTGCTAAACTTCAGCATTCTTAGAGATAAAGTTTTGTTCTGCGTTTCTATTTTCTGAAATTGTTGTGCTGTTTCTATTTCTATACTAGAGGGTAATAAGGGAGGTTAAAACCCATGCAATAGAAGAAAGGCTCATGATTGCGAAAGAAGTTGTTCAAGAGTTTTGACAGGATGAGCGATCTACTATTGGACGAGGTTGTGAAAAACGTCAAGGTATGCTTATTTACAAAGAAGTCTTTTTTCCTGCTAATATTATTCTTTTATTCAGAATAATCATTGTTAGTAATTTTTTATAGGAGTATTTGATGAGAAGTTTGAAATTTTTTTTAAGATTGTTGTCAAGTCAAAAGGATGAGATGATAGTGATGCAGATTTTGAATTCATGATCGATCGACAATATGATAGGATGAACGACTCCTTCGAACCTTAATCTGATATTAATGCTAGTCATGATGGACTGCATAAAGTCGCATATGAAAATGTAAGAGGTGTGGAAGCGGCTCTTAAAGGCGACGTTCAAGTATTCGAGCAAGTTCAATGTGTTGAACGGCAAGTTGAAGTGGAATATTCTAGTGTTGATAGACTGAGCACAGTTGCTGGATATAATGAACAGTTATTAACCAAGATTGTAGGAAGCAAGAAAGGTGCAAATGATGAAGTTGTCGGTACTGAAGAACGTGTACTGACTTGTGCTTTGGGTAGTCATATTGCAAAAGACAATGTATTTGCGGATGCAGATGATAAACCTGATGGTACTGAAGAACATGCACCGAGTGATGTGGGTACTCCTATTGGGAAAGGCAATTTGATTGTGGAAGCATTAGCTATTTGCCAAGAACTTTTAGGTGCAGAGACACAGGAAGTTGTCACTACAGATATAGATATTTTCTAATATATGTATAGGTTATTGATTCCCCCCTATAAATATGCAGTGGAAGTTGAAAATAGTGGTGCTTCAATTGATACGACTCAAAAACTCTCCGATGATGCTGCATTGCATGAAGATAGAGTCGAGAAAATCCTTCACAGAATACTCCAAGGCTCCCCGACAGGGAGGCCAAGATGAGGAGCAGACAGTAACTGAAGGGTCTCATATAATCTGTGTGCTGTTGTTTGCAGGCACACAGCTATACCTAAGATACCACCATAAGCATCATTACAACAACTTTAATGAGGAGAAACTGGAGAAGTGGATCCAATCTAACATGATGTTCTTTCTTGTAGGAAATGCTGACAAGGGCTACCATCAATACCTGCTCATTCTTGCCACCAGCACCTTGGATTCAAGCAGAAGTGAAATTTTAATCACTGTGAGGGACCAACTTCTGAAGAATCAATGTATCATTACATTGCCTCTGGTCAGTAGTGTGGATCCCAATTGCTCCAACCAATCTCAGCAAACACACAAACACAATGACAGCATACTTCACAACTCTGCAGATAGCTTAGAGGAGGCCAGATTATTGCTGCAATTGCAATGTATGATAGTAGCATTTATAATGCTCAATCTATTGCAATTACAGCAATTATCATGTATTCCCCTTGCTAGCATTCATCACAGCAACTCAGCAAGCACTCAACCAAATAACAGCAGCAACATAGGAGCAGCAAGATGGACACTCCCTGGCACCATAGAGCTTTGGTACTCAGTCATCACACAGATTAGCAAAAACAACAGCATGGACTGCCAATCACATAGCTTGCAGCAACTATAGCATCCAAAAGCACACCTAACAGGCAATCAATTGCCATATCATTAGCAGCAAACAAAAAACCAAAAAAGCAACAACATAGATATCATTTCCATCACTGAACACATCCCCCTCCACAATACTGTAAGCAGCCTGAAATGATCCAGATTATTGCTGCAGTTGCAAGGTGTGGTATTAGCACCTTTGGTACTCAATCTGTTGCAACTACAGCAATCATCTTGGACATTCCCAGGCACATTGCAATACTAGAAGCCTGAATTCACTCAGCAGCACATCAGCAATCCATATAGCCAACAGCTATCACAGGAAACTGAAACACCAACAGAATATCATCAGGAAAAACACTGTAGCAAGGATATACACAAGCACAAAGCACATCAGCAGCAACTTCAAGACATAGAAACTTAGCCAGCAAACTGTCAGCAGAAGAAGCACACATACAAGAGCAACAACAATCCAAGTAAACCACCATGGATCCCTTCAGCACTCATATCTCATAGACATCCAATCAACATAAAGCAGCACAAGAGCAAGGATAAACACAGACATAACTCAATGCAGCAGCAGCTTCAAGCCCTTATTATTCACAAAATCCCAATTATCTCAAAGCAGCATAGGAATAAGGATCTACACAGGAATAAAGCAAAATAGCAGCAGTTTCAAGACACAGCAGCAGAGTTAATAGAATACTAGGAAACCTGTACCCTCCATCATACTGTAGGGAACTTGAATTGGTTCAGATTATTGCTGCAATTGCAAGGTGTGGTATTAGTACCCTTGGTGCTCAATCCCTTGCAACTTCAGCAATCATCATGGACATCTCCAACTATATTGCACCAATGGAAATATGACTCCACTCAACACCACAGCAGTACCAGCCAGCAGACACTACAAGAATGGAAAGCAACAATAGAACATCATCAGACTGAGACAAGAGAAGACAATAGCTCCCAAATGAACACCAAACCAAGAAGACTACCCAAAGGAAGACACAGGAAACACACAAACAGGCTACTGCAACAAGTCCAGCACACAGTCAACAACAACAATCATTCCACTTTAAACAGTCATCTTCAACTTGGCTTTTCTTCACAAAGTCAAAGCAAAATTGAAGATAGCTCGCGCTCTTTTGTCATTCTTTTGAGAACTCTAGAAAGCTTTTGTGGATATCAGATGCACATACAAGGGATCACTTTCCTAAATCACACAATAGAAGCAGGAATACATGTACTTTTTTGTATAGCTGACCTAGAACAATCTCACTCTGTTTTCGTACATGCGAATATCTATCACTTAAAATAGACAATCGCCACATCACCTAGGTCTAACACCTTACCACATTTTAAGTATATTTAGTTATCATACTAGGATGACTACTAAGTGTACATTTACTCTTGTATTGGAGGTAAGGTTTATGTCCCCCTCCACTTTTGTATTATGCTTCTATTAATAAAATTCTTATTTAGCTAAAAAAAAATAGGCTCCCCGACGATGCCGCACCAATGAATGAAGTTGGAGCTGCTGGGATCAATAAAGGTATGCAGTCTGGCGATAGCGCAGTGGAAGGCAAACGTCAAGGTATTCTATACATCACGAATTTATTACATTTGATCCAAGTCTTTATTTTCATTTTGAAATTTTACATACTTTTTTTCTTTTTTGTGCTTTTTGATGATTATTCAAAAAGACTCGATGCAGTTAAAAAATAAATTGGTGAGCTCATTCGGCTATCTTGAAAAAGAGAAATACATCTCTTTACACCTGCTGGCTCACAGACAGGTGTGAAGTATCTTTGTTGTATTTTAAAATTTTAGTCAGTATTATTTAATAATTTTTTTGCATGAAGATATAGTTATATCTGAGGGTAATGCAAGCGGATCTGTTGGTATACAAACACCATCCGTGTCGCAACACTTAGACCAGGTAGTTATTTGCTGCAATTCGACTACAAGGTGTTTTTTGCCTAATGTGTATTTGTATCAGTTGTATTTATGTATATATTTTCCTTGTTTTTGCAGATCTCATCTAATGCATCACAACTTCTTTCAAATCCTAAGAGAAGGAACGTGTCCGGTTCTCCTAATGTTTTGCGTGACACCAGTGATATCCCCAACTTCAATTTATGTTCATTTTCACTACGTAGTACACAAGAGACTGTTTCAGAAGCTAATTCTGCTGCTATTGTTGTTGGTGAAGGAGACAAGAACATCATGAATAGCAGGTAGTTGGTCAAGTATCTGCCCCTATGGCTTTGGATTTTTGCCCTGCTGCCGAACCACAGCAGTTAAATGCGACGAGCAGTACGAACAACAAGCAAAAAGAAAACCAGCTAAAGTAGGGAAACAGATTTGTATGGAGAGTATTTGGTTGAAATATCCTTACATAATTCCTAAATAAAGGCAAGGGGACAATATTGGAAAGCAAGAAAGACTACACAAAGGTGTTCCTTCCATTATGTCAATCAAGACGGCGGATTGATGCAAAAATTTACAAACTGGTTGAAGACGGATGCCCAGGAATATGATTTCAAGCCATTCAGATTATCTAGAATCGATATTCCAAAGTCATTCTTTACCGAGCTTGTGGACCCGATCTGTCACGATCCAAAATCCACTAAAGGTCATGATGGCGCCTAACGCCGTCGTCAGGCAAAACAACGCTGATTGATCAACTTGCGTACTCATTTTAGTAATTTGAAATCATAATTTTCTTTAATTTAATAGCATGAAATAAAATTTACAGGTGAATTATAATATTTACACGAACTACAATGATGAAAAACCTGTAAGAACCCCAAAACCTGGTGTCACAAGTGCATGAGCATCAACTAGGAAATAAAATAAAATACAATATCTGTTTGGAATACAAATTAGACAGGAGAATATAAATAACTCTGATGGAGACTCAACTGTCACGACCCAATCCCAAACCCGGTCGTGATGGCGCCTCTCGTGAAGACAAGGCCAGCCAATTAAGAACCATAACTCATTTTAAGCAGTTAATACAATACTTACATATTTTAATAATAGCAAATTGCGGAAACATAACTAACCATCCCAACAACAGCCCAAACTGGGGTGTCACGCTGTCAAGAGCAGTTAATAAAATCCTAATAACAAGATTGCTATTACAATATCTCTGGCACAATTGTTTGAAGAAATTGGAAACAACAGATAAAAGAGATACGGGGCTGCGGACGCCAACAACTACCTCGTAGTCTCAGAATCACCGCTCTGACAGACGTAGTCAATGCCTCGGAGTAGAATCAATAACGCTTGAATCTGCACACATGGTGCAGGGAGTAATGTGAGTACTTCCAACTCAGTGAGTAGCACATATAAATAATGACTGAAAGTAAGGAAAAACGTAAAGCACAAGGCAATGCATAATGAAGCGGTAAATCATTATTTGAAAACAGTAAATCAGTAAGAAATCATTTAAAAATCTTCCCAACTCTGGTTACCAGTTGCCATTGTTACCAACTGTAACCTACAGTTATCATTGTTACCAACTGTAATATTCCTGGGCTCAGTATCAATCTCACAGCTCTGGTTACCAGTTGTCATTGTTACCAACTGGAACCTACAGTTGTCATTGTTACCAACTGTATTATATCTGGTTATCGGTTGTCATTGTTACCAACCGTAACCTACAGTTGTCATTGTTACCAACTGTATTATCTCTGGGTACCCTGCGCTCACTGGGGGTGTACAGACTCCAGGAGGGGCCCCTTACGGCCCAAGCGCTATATCAAGCCACCTCGTGGCATACATCTAGGCCCTCGGCCTCATATCAATCAAGCCACCTATATACAGTGTCTCAGGCCCTCGGTCTCATATCACTCAGTAAAACCTCACATCTGGCCCTCGGCCGCACTCAGTCAAAAAATCATCACAAGCCCCTCGGGCATAGTAAAACAGTAGTTCTCAGCCCAAAACATCATTTAAAATATCGTGTAAATCTCAAAACTGAGTAAAAGTGGCTGAGTTGTACAACAGTGGAAACAACATGACTGAGTTCAAGTAATAAGTACAAATAGTGAGGAAATAGTGATAAAAATCCCCGGAGGGTTCAAACAATTGGCACGAAGCCCAAATATGGCAACCAGCCCAAAACATGATGATATCAAATAAGTTTCAATCAAATATGTAGTAAAAACCATCAATCGGGACGGACCAAGTCATAGTCCCAGTAGTAAACGACCCCACGCTCATCATCGAGCGTGTGCCTCACTTCAATAAAGCACTACGATGTGCAAATCCAGGGTTTCGAACCCTCAGGACATCATTTACAATCACTACTCACCTCAAACCGGTTAAATCCTTAGCCCGCGATGCCGTTTCCCTTTGAATTGGCCTCCACATGCGTCGAATCTATCCAAATTCGGAATAATTATGTCACAATATGTTGAGGGAACAAAGCCCAAGCGAAAACAGTCAAAATACTTAGAAATTCCGAAATTAGCAAAACCCGAGCCCCGGGCCCACTTCTCGAAATTCAGTAATTTCCATCCCAACGGGTTCCTTATCTCCTCACGAGTTCAACCATACAAAATTTATCGAATTCGGACATCGGATCGACCTCCAAATCTTAAAATCTAACTCAAGGGTTTTCCACAATTTTCCCAACTTAAATCGCCAATTAATTGCAAAAAACAGTGATAGACTGAGGTAATTCCTCAAAAATTGAGTTAGGAACACTTACCCCGATGTTTTCCCTTGAAAATCTTTCAAAAATCCCTTCAAGATTAGTTGCAATCCAAGTTCTATAGCTCCAACTATATTCAAGATGGCCAAAATCCCCTCTTTTAAGAATTTGTCCAAGAAAATCTCTTTTGGATATAGTTTTTGAGGTTTATTTGTTGTGATTTTATGGTGTTTGGAGGTGTTTCTCTTCGGGGGTATCGAGAATGGTTCTTCATGGAAAATGGGTACTGATTTTCTATTTATAAAGGGGCCAAAAATCGAGACAAACATACCCCTGTCCGGCCCTATATGCGATCGCATATCTGTCGCAGAACAGATATGCGGTCCGCATTTTGGACGCAAACATTGCAGATTGAACCCTAGCCTTCATTGCAAATTCGATGTTAAGCAGGGTTTGCGGTTCGCATTTCAATTATGCGATCGCATTCTTGACCGCATTTTCGACATTAAATTTGCCCAGGTTTCTGTCTCAATCTGCGGTCTCTGTGTCAAGAATGCGGTCCACATTTCGTGTTTGCAGTTCGCATTTCTGGTCGCATTCTCGACACGAATCTTGCCCAGAAATCTGTTTGAGTTTGCTATCCCATTGTGAGATATGCGGTCCGCATTTGAGATATGTGGTCCGCATTCTCGCATCTGGTTCTTCTGCAACTTCTTTTCTGAGGATGAATTAGTCCGTTTAACCACCCAAAACTCACCCGCGGCCTCCGGAAACTCAACCAAACATGCCAACATGTCCCATAACATTATTCAAACTTGTTCCAACCATCGGAACTCCCAAAACAACCTCTCAACACCAAATTCGCGTTGGATTCAAGCCTAAGGATTTTAAAATTTTCAAAATTGCTCTTTTGATCTAAACACGTCCGAATGACCTGAAATTTTGCACACAAGTCATAAATTACATATCGAAGCTACAGCAACTTTCGGAATTCCATTTCGACCCTCGGATCAAAATCTCGCCTATCAACCGGATCGCCAAAATTCTAACTTCGCCAATTCAAGCCTAATTCTACACGGGATCCGAAACCAATTCCGATCACACTCCTAAGTCATAAAGCGCCTCCCGAAGCTAACCGAACCATCGGAACTCATATCCGAATCCTCTAACTCATAAGTCAACATCCGGTTGACTTTTCCAATTTAAGCCTTCTTAAAAGAGACTAAGTGTCTCATTTATTACCCAATCTACTCCGAACGCAAATCATTCAACGTGATTACATAAAACACGGGTAACGAAGCATAATAAAGCAGAAATGAGAAAAACAGAGCGGTAACTCACGAGACGACTAGTTGGGTCGTTACATCTACAGGCTGCGGATCGTAACATGAAATACAGCTCACGATAAAGTCCCCGCAATAGCCGAGCCTCTACACCCAAAAGACCACCAAACATATATGTACCTGCACAATAAGTGCAGCAAATGTAGCATGAGTACGTAAATCAACGCGTACCCAGTAAGTATCTAGTCTAACCCCAGAGAAGTAGTGACGATGGATCGACTTCGACACTTACTAGTGGTCCAATGAGACAGATACAGTAGACGTAAACAGATGTGAGTCAGAGTAAATAAACGAAATAACAAGTATAAATATGCGGTACGATTCTCCTCTCAGCAATAACTCAAGCTCTCAGCTAATAGTTACATCCTCAATCGGAGTATATATAATGGACCTTGCCAGATAGGTCGTCATAGTTCAGATCATGAAAACTCGCAAATATACTGGCTTCTTGTCAATTATTACACACAATTTCATAAGAGTATTTTATAGAAATGCCGAGGCGTACGGCCTGATCTCATCATAATATGTGCACTGCCAAGGGTCGAACGGCACGAACCATAAATACATCTATTATATTGTCGAGGCAAACGGCCCGACCCGCTCCCATGAGAGTGTGATACATAATCCTGCCGAGGCGTACAGCCCGATCCCATCATAATGTGTGCACTGCCGAGGGTCGAACGACACGAACCATAGATTTATCTATTATATTACCGAGGCGAATGGCCTAATCCCATTAGAATAAGAAGCTTTAACGGGTCCTTGACCCCACTCACGAATAGACGTGTGAGTTATATATTTTAAGCGAAACCTTCCATGAAAACGTATAACGCGGAAGGAATTCGTAAGAGGAGTACAATTATTTCGCGGC
Organism: Nicotiana obtusifolia; assembly: GCA_002018475.1. Lineage (NCBI taxonomy): Eukaryota > Viridiplantae > Streptophyta > Magnoliopsida > Solanales > Solanaceae > Nicotiana > Nicotiana obtusifolia. The sequence goes on from MCJB01005036.1 coordinate 72,323, forward strand.
TAATCATGAAGCCCGTTAAATTTCTACCATAGCAAGTCTATCACTCTACGTAAGTCTAGTCTCAAGTCATAATGTAAAACAAAGGAATTTAATAGGCAAGGGACAACTCAAATAGTACAGATATAGCATAGTGTGAACCTAAGTCTACTCGAACAATAACATGAATTTAGCTACGTACGGACCCTCATCACCTCGTGCGTATGTAGCCCCCATAACAAGTAGCACATTTCAAATAAATCGCCTAGGGGTAGTCCCCCCCCCCTACAGAGTTAGACAGGAGACTCACCTCGCTCAGAAGTTACATAACTGGCTCCAACGCCACTCAAACACCTCAACCTGATGTCCGTCTCTTCTAAATAGTCAAACAACGTGCAAAAAAAACAAAATATACCCCAATATGTATAATTTAACAATTTATAATGATTCCCAGCTTCGCTCAAAAGCAAACGAATTCAACCCTCAAGCCCACGCGCCCAGATTCCCAAAATGTTCAAAGACAAACTTTACTCATAACACCACGAACTCAAATATATAATTTATTCCTAATTCCATATCCAATTTCGTGGTCAAATTCCAAAAATACCAAATTCTAGGTTTCCTACCAAAAACCCCCACAATTTCTACTAATTTCCATATTTAAATCCTTAAAGAATCCATATATTTAACTTACAATAGGTGGGAATAACTTACCTCAGCATAGATGATGAAAACCTCCACTTGAAGCTCTCCAAAATTCGCCCAAAACCAAGAGAGATTGAAAGAAAATGGGCCAAATCCCGCTCTTAAACAACACTGCCCAGCGACCTTTCGCATCTGTTGTCCCTAGGTCGCTTCTGCGGCTTCAATCTCGCACCTGGAAAAACCCAGACCAGGTCGCCTACCACATCTGCGGCCCCATATGCGCATATGCGGTTCCGCTTCTGCGGAACTCGATCGCATCAGCGGTCGCAACCTTCCCTAGTAAATCTGCTTCTGCGCCTCAATGATCACATCTGCGATCACGCAGGTACGAAAATTTCTTCGCACCTAAGACCTCTACCCAGCTCACTCCTAGCCGCTTTTGTGGTTCACTTCCTCACTTCTGCGAGGTCGCTTCTGCAGTGAAGCTTCCGCAGAAGCTGTTGCACCAGCGACCAGAATTCTCCAGCTTTGCCTTAATTTCATATTTCGATACGGTATCAATCCGTTTCAAACCCGAGGCCCCTGAGACCCCGTCCAAACATAGTAACACATCCCACAACATGATACAGACTTAGTCGGAACCTTGAATAACGTCAAACAACATCGAAATTACGAATCGACGGCCAAAACCTTTCTTTCAACTTTCCAACCTTCAGACTTCGCCGAATGCATTCGAATTACACTTAAACATCCTGGAATGATGCCAAATTTATGTGCAAGTCACAAATCATGATACAAGCCTATTCCAAGGCTCGAAACTCCAAACGGACATTGATAACATAAAAATCTACTTCACACCAAACTTATGAAATTCTAAAACTTTCAAAAATGCCAACATTCCATAATACACGGCAAATTGCTCCCAGGTGATCCGATACTCAACCCGAACATACGCGCAAGTTCGAAATAATCATACAAACCTATCGGAACCTTCAAATATCGATTCCGAGGTTGTTTACTCAAAGGTCAAACCTTGGCCAATTCTTCCAACTTAAAGCTTTCGAAATTAGAATTTTCTTTCAAAATCAACTCCGAACTTCCCGAAGTTCAATTCAAAACACAGGTCAAGTCATAATACCTGAAGTGAAGCTACTCAAGGCCTCAAACCACCGAACGATGCGCTAGAGCTCAAAACGACCGATCGGCTCGTTACACTATCTCAGATCTTGCGGATAAAGTAAGTTATTAAGTATTTTTTGAATTGATTTTGAACTATTTTTCCTAAAACTTCAGCCTTATGTGTGTTTTAAAGTTTTTGTACAGTAATTTGGTAAAATTCATATTTATGTATGTTTAAGTTTTTTAGTTCATTTACTAAAACTTCATACTAAAAAATGCTGAAGTTTTGTCTTGCAGTCTGTAGTTTAGCAATGAGTTTTTCCCTAAAAACTTCAGACTATAAATGTTGAAGTTGTTTAGTTCATTTGCGAAAACTTCAGACTAAACATGATGAAGTTTTTGTCTTGCAGTCTCTAGTTTTGTAATGAGTTTTTTTCTTAACTTTAAATTAAACATGCTGAAGTTTTTTAGTTTATTTGCTAACACTTCATATTGAACATGGTTAAGTCTTTTTCATGCAATTTGTAGTTTTGTAATGAGTTTTTTCTAAATTTCATACTTATACGTGCTGAAATATTTTAGTTCATTACCTAAACCTATTTTTTATTTTGAATTATATTGTGTTTAATTTCACATATTTTCTTTTGTTGTTATGCATTTGCAGTCATCTACGCACTAATTTCATGGAATTCTGCAGCTTCAAACGAAAACTATATGTGTACGATTCCTTGAGCAATTCACCATATAAGCGTGCAGTGGAGCATGTCCAAAATTATGCCCGGTTGATACCACACATGCTCAAATGCTTGAATTTTTGTGCACACAACAAAACTTATCGGGAAAATCCTGTGAAAAGTTTTATGATTAAGTGGATGAACACACCCTACGGGATAACAAGTACGTGTTTGGCATATGTTTACCATGCATCTTATTTTTATCATTTTTTCATTATTTTTTAGAGCTGTGTTATTATGTTAATTAATCTTCAATTTTTTTTCATGTTCTTTTAGTAGTGTTGATTGTGGTATATTTGCTCTTAAGTTCCTTGAGATGCAGTTGAAGCAAGATGATGTCTTCAAATTCAAACAAGGTGATGCATTGACGGTTAGGAGAGAATTGGCTGCGAATCTTTGGGCTCATAGAAAGTGGAAAGAAGATAGAAGAGCAACTAGGACATTACTATGGAGAATATGAAGACACTCCATGTGAATTTTTTCAATAGAGAATAAATTGTAAATAAAAAAACAATTATTTTTGTTATTTTTTCAATGATGTAAGTGAAAACAAAATTGGATTTGAGAATATATATTATTTTTTTGTGAATTATGTGATGCCTATCTTTTAAATTTTTGTTCTCTTCGCGTTAATTAGTCTGAAATTGTCTTGGATTGTATCAAATACTTTTTTTCTTTTTATCATGAACTTAAGCATGTTTTGTGAAACTTCAGCATGTTTAGTGGGAAGTTTTAGCAAATGAACTAAATAACTTTCAGCATGCATTAGCAAAAACTCATTAGAAAATTACATACTGCGGGACAAAAACTTAAGCATGTTTAGTTTGTAGTTTTAGCAAATGAACTAAAAAACTTCTGCTTATTTGGACAGAAGTTTCGGATAAAACTCATGATAGAACTATTGACTGTAGGACAAACCTTCAACATGTTTTGGTATGAAATTTTAGCAAATGAACTAAATAACTTCAACATCCATTAGCATGAAGTTTTAGCTTCAATGTGAAACAACTTCATGCTACATTAGCATGAAGTTTTAGCTTCAGCATGTTTAGTGTGAAGTGTTAGGAAATGAATAAAAAAACTTTAGCATGGATAAGTTTGAAGTTAATCATAGACTCAATAGAAAATTACGTACTGTAGGAGAAAACTTCAGCATGTTCAGTCTAAAGTTTTAGCGAATGAACTAAAAAACTTCAGCATGTTTTGTCTAAAGTTTTTAGGGAAAAACTCATTGCTAAATTGTAGACTGCAGGACAAAACTTCAGCATATTTTGGTATTTTTAACTTGAAACTTATCTTTTTTGTATTTACCAGCTACTTTTTGTCTTTTACCACCTACTTTATCTTACATTTAATTTGTCTGACCATATAGTAAATGACCTGAAAAGTTACTTTTGCATTTAGAAATAGTAAATGAAGTCTTTCAATTTGATTATGTGAAAACTTTGTCTTTTCAGGCTGAAGTTATTTTTTAACTATAGAAAAACTGTGGACTTATTAGGCCGAAGTTACATTTCTTTTTGCATTTACCACCTACTTATCTTGTTACATTCAATTTCTCTGAACGTAAAATAGTACACAGACCTGAAAAGTTACCTTTGCATTTATAGATATTAAATTGATTAGGTGCACACTTTGGCTATATTAGCAATCTCTTAGCTTGAAAATTTCATAGTCATCCATAGACTTCTATCATATTTCTTTAAATTTATATTCATCCATAGCCTTTTAGCTTTTTTAAAGAAACAATGTCTAATGCTAGCGAAAGTAGGAAGCATAGAATGGATGAACTTATGCAGAAGTGGAAGAGTTTAAAGTCTGATTGAAATAGTAACATACCAATGGCTAATCATATGCAGAAGTGGGAGCAAATAAAGGCTGATTGGAAAAGAATCAGATCACGGTTTTTTGCCGATGNTATTTATTTATTTATTTATTTTTTGTGAATTATGTGACTATCTTTTAAGTTTTTGTGAATTATGTGACTATCTTTTAAGTTTTTCTTCTCTTTGCATTAATTAGTCTGAAGTTGTCTTGGATTGTATCAAATACTTTTGTCTCTTTTATCATGAACTTAAGCATGTTTTGTGAAACTTTAGCATGTTTACTGTAATATTTTAGCAAATGAAGTAAATAACTTCAGCACGCATTAGCAAAAACTCATTAAAAATTACATATTGGAGGACAAAAACTTAAGCATGTTTAGCTTGAAATTTTAGCAAATGAACTAAAAAACTTCAGCTTGTTTAAACTGAACTTTCAACTGTAGTTTGTAGGACAAAACTTCAGCATGTTTTTTTTTTTTTAATGCAGTAGGGCTGATTTTCATAAATATAATAATAGAAAGTACAATGATGGAGGGGGGCATCGACCTGACCTCCATATAGGGAAGGCGTACATCCTTGATCACCCACATTTGGTGACCAACTGTACCTAGATAGCTAAGGTGAGTTAACCTATAGTGATGTAATAGCTGTGGATCTTATAACATGGATTGACAGTCATATATACAAAAACGATGAATAGTGTCTTTAGGTCAACTATACAAAAATACAAGTATTCGTAATTCTACTGGGTGAGTGTTCCTTCTCATACAAGGAAGGACACCACTGCAGCAATGGTTGCTTGTTGTTCATGTTGACCAGGTTGTTACTACTGTGTATGATGTTTCTGCTGCTGTGCTTGTTCTCCACTTCTTTGATTGCCCTGTTGCTATTGATATCAGTTCTTCTGTTCATGTCTTCATTGAGGTACCTGCAGATTGATGTTGCTGATCTGCAATACTCCTGCACACTTAACTTCAGCATGTTTTGGTATGAAGTTTTAGCAAATGAACTAAATAACTTCAGCATCCATTAGCATGAAGTTTTAGCTTCAACGTAAAATAACTTCATGCTACATTAGTATTTAGCTTCATCATGTTTAGTGTGAAGTGTTACAAAATGAACAAAAAAACTTTAGCATGGATAAGTTTGAAGTTAAGCAAAAACTCATTAGAAAATCACGCATTGTTGGAGAAAACTTCAGCATGTTTAGTCTGAAGTTTTAGCAAATGAACTAAACAACTTTAGCATATTTAGTCTGAAGTTTTTAGGAAAAAACTCATTGCTAAACTGCAGACTACAGGACAAAACTTCAGCATGTTTTGGTAGTATGAAACTTCAAACTTATCTTTTTTGTATTTACTAGCTTTTTTTTGTCTTTTACCTCCTACTTTATCTTACATTTAATTTGTCTGACCATATAGTAAATGACCTGAAAAGTTACTTTTGCATTTAGAAATAGTAAATGAAGTCTTTCAATTTGATTATGTGAAAACTTTGTCTTTTCAGGCTGAAGTTATTTTTTAACTATAGAAAAACTGTGGACTTATTAGGCCGAAGTTACATTTCTTTTTGCATTTACCACCTACTTATCTTGTTACATTCAATTTCTCTGAACGTAAAATAGTACACAGACCTGAAAAGTTACCTTTGCATTTATAGATATTAAATTGATTAGGTGCACACTTTGGCTATATTAGCAATCTCTTAGCTTGAAAATTTCATAGTCATCCATAGACTTCTATCATATTTCTTTAAATTTATATTCATCCATAGCCTTTTAGCTTTTTTAAAGAAACAATGTCTAATGCTAGCGAAAGTAGGAAGCATAGAATGGATGAACTTATGCAGAAGTGGAAGAGTTTAAAGTCTGATTGAAATAGTAACATACCAATGGCTAATCATATGCAGAAGTGGGAGCAAATAAAGGCTGATTGGAAAAGAATCAGATCACGGTTTTTTGCCGATGAATCATTCGAGAACAGGCTGAACCTCGAACGTAGTTGTAAAAGTTATTCAACCTCATTCAACAAGGTTGTCTAGCAATTTGATTCTTTTAAGTTTTCCATCAGGGACGACTATGCCAAGATGAAAATAGCTTGAAGAGTCTTCCTTATCTTATGGACAAAGTAATAATTGAACAAAATTAGTGTCGCGATTAATTCAACAAGTTGAAGTGCGACATCATGAGACTTTGTGGTCTTTTGACCGAGTATCCTATAATTATCTCTGATTCGAATGATGATGAGATATATCGAGAAATTGAGAAGTATTGTTCGATGATGGTGGTGATGCTTAATTTTTTTAATCCCTTTTTTATGTTTTTCTTCTGTATATTTGTTAGTATTTTTTATGTCTTTCTTTTATTTTGTGTGGTTTTTTATCTTGTAATATGTTACATAAATGAAAATTATGTTTCACTTTTATGTATAATTTTTTTATATTTTGAAGGCTACATTCTCATTTTAATATGGTATCTTCTTTTGTCTCACTTTTTGAGTCTTTGTTTGGTACCTCTAATATCTGTCACCTTTGTTCAAGCCTCCCAAATGAACTATCAAGACTTGCTAAATCTTTATTCTCCACCTAAAGTTGAATTTTGCTAGCATCATCATTATTTTCTCTGCACTCTTTGTTTTTGGAAGCATTGTTCATATATATATATATATATATATATATATATATATAACTATGTTGAAGTTTTTTGCAACCAAACTGTAAGCCGCCAACAAAAATGAGTGATTTGTACTTCAAGCAATATATAAATGAGTATTTTTTAATCCAAGAGCTTTTTTTTATTTCTATGAAAACAATCACATTTCACATATATCAATCAATAATGAAAGTCCAAATTCAGAATATCTATCTTCCTTTAGAATGAATTATTTTCCAAGGATTATTGAACATTGGAGTATTTTTTAGCGTGTTTCTTGGAATATGGATGAGGTGCTGGAGAAGACAAGCAAGTTGTTCTGTTATGCCTAATTTGTTTATAGCGACTGCATTTGATAGACTTCAATCATACTGATTCAGTCGCAGGGATATTCCTCTTTTTTTATCTTCTTCCTTGTAGAATCTCTATATCGAGAGGTTTGTGATTTGAGATTCTATATTTTTGTGGTATATCCCATGAATTTTGATCTCCCACAATATTGACATGTCCTTCATATGTTTTGAACCATATTTCCCTTGAAAACCATTTTGAGCATTCATTAGATTTCTGCAAATATCTCTTATTGACAGCAGCAGTTGTGTGTGGACAGGGCAATTCATCAAGTTAGAATTCCAAGCAGTCACAAGTTCTCTTCTTTAAGTCCACAATGAATTTCATTCCTTCATTATTTATTCTAAACAACATTGAATTAAAGTTGAACACCTAAGAAGCAATAAAAAAATTAAAAAAGTATATTAGTGTATTATTGCTTCAATAACAAAAAGTATGAAGTTTTATATTTGTAAGTAGTAAACCACTGCAGACATAAAAAGCTGAAGTGATTATACATTAGTTAATTACTTTAGACAAAACATGTTGAAGTAAATTCTGAAGTTAATAAATATACTTACAAACATTTTGCAAGCCAAGTCTATCTTCTTATTCATCTCTTCTTCTGCCCATATTGATACTTTGTGAAACGTTTCATGTGTTGTTTTTATCCGTTCTACTGTCCCAACTTTTCTTGGATGAAATTTAACATTCTTATAACATGCATCTCTCTCGCTTTTAGTAACACCAAATTCATTGATTCTAATAACGTCGTCGTGGGAACCACGATCGAGCCCATCTCTCTGGCGGCTCTTTCATTATGTAATTGTATGTTTTTTTGTCAACACTTTTGATCTGGAACATTAATTGATTAAAATCTTCATGTTTGTATGACCTTGCAATGCTTTGGAAAAGATTTATTACCGTGCTTTTTGCATGTCTTTGCTTTAAATTCTTCTCAAAGTGATAGGGGCAGATACCATGGTGAGCTTTAGGAAAAATTTATCTAATCCCATTTGCGATCGATTGGTTTCTATCTGATAAGAAAACCAGTTCACGGTAGACTTCTATTGCTTTTCTCATTTTTCCGAAGAACCAAATGTATGCATCATTGTTTTCTGAATCTGCTACACCAAAAGATAGAGGAAAGATTTGATTGTTTGCATCCTTTGATACAGCAACAAATAGAACACCACAATATTTTGACTTTAAAAACGTTGCATCAACTGCAATCACGGGTCTACAGTAACGCCAACCAATTATTGATGGCGCATGAGCAAAGAACATGTAAGAAAACCTATACAGGTGAAATACAAAAAAATAAATTATAAGGTGTGAAGTTTTCAAATAGGAACATTTAAAACTTCAGACTGATGGTTACTATTTTTTTTCTTCCGATTCTCCTCATCTCTTTTTACGCTAGTGTACGTGCCTGGATTTCTATGCGTCATCACGTGTAGGTAAGAAGGAAGAATCTGGTAGTTCTCTTTCGGTGTTCCTCTTATACAAGCAATAATTTTTTGAATAGCGCACCATGCCTTGTGATATCCAATGTCAATTCAAATTTTTTTTTTCATTTCACTTTCTACAAAGGCTGGTGTAACCTCAATCTTTTTATGCCGAACATATTATAAAATTTGCTCACTTATAAAATTTGATGTAGCATGCTTCTGATCTGATATTCTTGCATCGGCCGAGCATTCATGGTTGTTATTGCCACGACCCGGAACTCCCACCTTCGGGACCGTGATGGCGCCTAATATTTCACTTGCTAGGCAAGCCAATATTAGAGTAATTCTTTTACCAATTTTAAACACTTTGACCAATTTAACCAATCAGACAGAAATGAAGCTAAAATGAAGTACGAATTAGCATATTGATCCAATATCTAGTACAAACCCAAATCTGGAGTCACAAGTACACGAGCTTCTAGAGGTTCTACATACAGAGTCTGAAATAAATACAATTGTTTCGAATGAGATGAACAGTAAATAAAGAAAGAGGAAGGGGACTTCAAAGTCTACGAACGCCAGCAGATCTACCTCGAATTTCCAAATGCTAATCTGAGCTGATGCACCTCATGTACAGCTAGGACTAGTACCAAAATCTGCACAAGAAGTACAGAGTGTAGTACGAGTACAAACGACCCAATGTAGTAAGTGTCGAGTCTAACCTTGACGAGGTAATGACAAGGCTATGACAGGACACCCATGTAATTAAACCTGTACAGACGAAAATATACGCACAACGTAGCAAAAAATAAGGATTTAACATGTACGATTGGAGATGGGGGACATGCAAAAGGGGTACAAAATATGGTAACTACAATAGGAAATGACAACATGAAACAGTCAATAAACCTTCAGCCAACAAAACGGATAAACATAATGAATATAAACTGCACGGCATCACCCTTCGTGCTTATACTCTCAACCTTACCATGAAACAGTAATAATGGCACGGCATCACCCTTCGTGCTTTTACTCTCAATCTCTCCATAAAAGGATAAATACGGCACGGCATCACCTTTTGTGCTTTTTCTCTCCATTTCATTATGAAAGAATAAATACGGCATGACATCACCCATCGTGCTTAACTCTCTTCCTCACTATGTATAAATCAACAAATGGAACAACAATTGGCACAATATCACCCTTCGTGCATACTCTCTCCCTTACCATGAAGTAATGAATATATAACATTTGGGAGAAAGAATAATCAAGAATAAACCTTACGTCAATAACGTTTCCACAAAACCGAGCCTCAACTTCCAATTTAATATTCAATTACCACAAATAATTCATAAATACGGAGAGAATGATCAATTAAATAATAAAACAAATCTAGACATGGATATCATAATCAAAGAATGAAATAAATCACAACGAACAAGTTTCAACCGCTCGCTTTAACCCAACAACGCATAAGTACTCGTCACCTCACATATACGTTGTACCCAACATTTTAACACGTAACAAATAGGTAAACAAGTCCTAGTCCCTCAAGTCAAGGTTAACCACGACACTTACCTCGCTCCAAAAATCAACTCAAAGCTCAACCACGGCTTTGCCTTTCAAAAAAGCCTTCGAGCCAACCAATTCGAGAAAATTATCAACCAACAACTCAAAATAAGCCTTAAGAACTACCCACGAATGAGAAAGGTTCAAATTAGATCATTATTGCAAAAATCAACAAAACTCAACTCCCCCGCTCGCTAGGTCCGAACCCGAAATTCAAACCAAAACCCGATTACCCATTCACCCCCATGCTCGGTTATGCAATTTGTTTCGAAATACGACCTCAAATTGAGGTCTAAATTCCAGTTTACAAAAATCTCTAATTCTACCCAAACCCCCAAATTCTACCATGAAAATGCTAGATTCTTGGTTGAAATCTCTGGAAATGCAATGGTCATTGAAAGAAAATAGGTTAGAAGCACTTACCAACGAATTAGGGAAGAAGGGCTTTTGGACAAATCGCCTCAGTTTCTAGGTTTGAAAATTTAAAAGAATGAGAAAAATCCCATCTAACTCAGCTTTTAACCAGCTGCAGATGTCGCAATTGCGAACTCCTCTCAGAATCCCAGTAATTGCAATTGCGATAAATTGATCGCAAATGCGATCCATGATGCCCTCACAAATGCGAAACTCTTCTTCGCAATTGCAAATTCCTCTCAGAATCCTAGTAATCGCAATTGCGATAAATTGATCGGAAATGCGAAGCATGATGCCCTCACAAACGCGGAACTCTTCTTCGCAAATGTGAAGATCCTCAATAATATGCTGAGTCACATATGCGACTCTACTTTCGCGAAAGCGAAAATGCAAGTTCGCAAATGCGAACTATACCTCGCAAATGCGAGGACCCCCAGCCATGCCCAGGCTCGCAAATGTGATGGTGTCTTCGCAAATGCGAGATCTGCAATAGGCACCAGAAACAGAAGGCACCATCTATGATTTTAAGTCCAAAAATTCTATTATAGCCTATCTGAAATTCACCCGAGCCCTCGTGGCTCCAAACCAAACATGCACACAAGTCCAAATGCGATAACTGGAGCTAAGGACCTCCGAATTTGATTCCGGACATACGCCTAGATCCCAATTCACAATACGGACCTACCAAAATCGTCAAAACGCAAATCGGTTCTGTTTGCCAAAAACGTTACCTGAAGTCAACTCTAAATTTTTAAGGCATAATTTCACTTTTTATCAATATTTAACATAAAAGCTTCCCGAAAAAAGACACGGACTGCGCGCGCAAATAGAGGTAGACTAAAATGAGATATTTGAGGTTTCGAAACATAGAATTAAGGTTTAAAATTCTAGATGACCTGTTGGGTCATCACATTCTCCACCTCTAAAACAATCGTTCGTCCTCGAACGGACATAGAAAAGTACCTGGACGGGTGAAAAGATGTGGATATCTACTTCGCATGTCGGACTCGGACTCCCAAGTAGTTGCCTCGACCGGCTGACCTCTCCACTGCACTCCAACTAAAGCAGAACTCTTTGACCTCAACTGTTGAACCTGCTGAGCTAGAATAGCCACCGGCTCCTCCTCATAAGTCAAATCCTTGTCCAACTGGACTGAGCTAAAATCTAACACATGGGACAGATCACCGTGATACTTCCGAAGCGTAAACACATAGAACACCGGATGGACCTCTGATAAACTAGGTGGTAATGAGAGCTTGTAAGCCATCCAACTTACTCTCTCTAGAATATTAAAGGGTCCGATATGCCTAGGGCTCAACTTTCCCTTCTTCCTAAACCTCATCACACCCTTAATGGGTGAAACCCAATGCAATACCTCTCTCCGACCATGAATGCTACATCACAAATTCGACGGTCGGCATAACTTTTCTGCCTAGACTGAGCTGTGCGAAGTCGGTCTTGAATAATCTTGAACTTATCCAAGGCACCCTGCACAAATTTATACCCAAAAATCGAGCCTCCCCCAGCTCAAACCATCCAACTGCTATCGGCACTGCCTCCTGTATAATGCCTCATACGGAGCTATCTGAATGCTTGACTAGTAGCTGTTGTTGTAGGAAAACTCCACAAGTGGTAAGAATTGATCCCAAGAACCCCCCCCCCCCCTAAATCTATAACACAAGCGCCGAGCATATCTTTCAATATCTGAATAGTGCGCTCGGACTGTCCGTCCATCTGAGGATGAAATGTTATGCTCAGTTCAACCTGCGTGCCTAACTCACGCTGTACTGCCCTCCATAAGTGCGAGGTGAACTGCGTACCTCGATCAGAAATGATAGACACGGGCACACCGTGAAGACGGAGAATCTCGCGGATGTAGATCTCAACCAATCGCTCTGAAGAATAGGTAACTGCCACAGGAATGAAATGCCCTGACTTGGTCAGCCTATCTACAATAAACCATACCACATCAAACTTCATCTGAGTCTGTGGGAGTCCTACAACAAAATCCATAGTGATACGCTCCCATTTCCACTCAGGCATCTCTAACTTCTGAAGCAAACCACTAGGTCTCTAATGCTCATACTTTACTTGCTGACAATTTAGACATCGAGCTACGTATACAACTATATCCTTCTTCATCCTTCTCTACCAATAATGCTGCCGCAAGTCTTGATACATCTTCGAGGAACCCGTGTGAATAGAATACCGGGAGCTATGGGCCTCCTCAAGAATCAACTCACGAAGTCCATCTACATTGGGCACACAAATACGACCATGCATCCTCAAAGCTCCATCATCTCCAACAGTAACCTACTTGGCACCATCGTGTCGCACCGTGTTCCTAAGGACAAGCAAATAAGGTTAATCAACTGGAATGTAGGCAAGGCTGCTCACACTCACTACCTTTCTACCACCACATTAGCATACACAATGGTGATATCATAGTCTTTAAATAGCTCCAACCACGTCCTCTACCTCAAATTGAGATCTTTTTGTTTGAACAAATACTATAGACTCCGGTGATCCGTGAATACCTTACACGACATGCTGTAAAGATAGTGCCTCCAAATCTTCAGCGCATGAACAATGACTGCCAACTCTAAGTCATGAACAGGGTAATTATTCTCATGAACCTTTATCTCCCGCGACGCATATGCGATCACCCTGCCATCCTATATCAATACTACACCGAGCCCAACACGAGATGCATCACAATACACCGTGTAAGATCCTGAACCTGTGGGCAACATCAACACTGGCGCCGTAATCAAAGAAGTCTTGAGCTTCTGAAAGTTCACCTCATACTCGTCTGGCCATCTGAATAGGGCACCCTTGTGGGTCAATATGGTCAATGGGGCTGTTATAGATGAAAACCCCTCCACGAACCAACGGTAATAACCCGCCAAACCTAAGAAACTCTGGATCTCTGTAGTTGAAGTGGTTCTAGGCCAGTTCTGAACTGCATCAATCTTCTTAGGATCCACCTGTATGCCCTCCACCGATACGATGTGCCCCAAAAATTGACTAGTCTAACCAAAATTCGCACTTTGAAAACTTGGCATATAATTGGCTATCCCCTAGTGTCTGAAGTACAAACCAAAGATGTTTCTCATGCTCCTCTCGACTATGGGAGTAGATCAAGATATAGTCAATAAATACAATCGCAAAAGAATCCAAGTAGGGCTTGAACACCCAGTTCATCAAATCCATAAATGCAGTCGGGTCATTAGTCAGCCCAAATAACATCACAAGAAACTCATAATCCCCAAACAAAGTCCGAAAAGTTATCTTAGGGACATTAGATGCCCTAATATTCAACTGATGATAGCTAGACCTCAAACCAATCTTTGAAAACACCTTGGCACGAACCTGATCAAATAAGTCATCAATCCTCGACAATGGCTACTTGTTCTTGATGGTGACTTTGTTCAATTGCCGATAGTCTATGCACATCCTCATCGATCCATCTTTCTTCTTCCAAACAACACAGGCGCACCCAGGGCGAGACACTAGGTATGATGAAGACCTTATCAAGCATATCTTGTACCTGCTCCATCAATTCTTTCAAATCTGGTAGGGCCATACGGTAAGGCAGAATAGAAATGGGCTGAATGCCGGAACCAAATTATTATAGAAGTCAATATCTCTATCGGGTGGCATCCCCGGCAAATCTGCAGGAAACACCTATGGAAACTCACGAACAACTGATACTAAATCCATGGAAGGAACCTCCGCACAAGAATCGTGGACATAAGCTAAATAAGCTAGACACCCCTTCTCGACCATACATCAAGCCTGCACATAAGAGATAACCCTACTGGTAGAATGGCCAGTAGTCCCCTTCCACTCTAATAGAGGAAACCCCGGCAAGGATAAGGTCAACGTCCTGGCCTAGCAATCCGATATAGCATGATAATGTGACAGCCAATCCATACCCAAGATGACATCAAAATCTACCATATCGAGAAGTAAGAGATCTACGCTAGTCTCAAGACTCCCAATAGTAACAACATACGAACGATAGATACGATCTACTACAATAGCATCTCCCACAGGTGTGGACACATACACAGGAACATTCGAAGAATCACGAGGCACAACGAGATATGAAGATAAGAAGGATGACACGTAGGAATAAGTAGAGACCAGATCAAATAGAACTGAAGCATCTCTACAAAAAACTAGGACAATACCTATGATAACAACGTCAGATGACTCAGCCTCAAACCTCGTTGGAAAGGCATAAAATAGGGGCTGGGACCCACCACTCTGAACCGCGTCCCTAGGACGGTCTCTAACGGGCTGGCCCTCTACCTCTAATGACCTCACCTCCATCTCTAATGGTGTGATCTCCACCTCTAGCTGCCTGACCACTGCCTCTAGTTGGCTGAGCGGGCAATGAAACAACCAGTGCCGAGACCATGGCATGAGAACCCTGCTGCTGTGAGCTGCCCGGTACCCGAGCGCAAAATCTAGCAATGTGCCTCAAATCACCACAAGTATAACAGGATCTCGGCTGTTGTGACTGCTGACCCTGAAACTGACCCTGTCGACCTGAGTAACAACCCCAAAAACTCTAGAGCGGAGGTGCACTAATAGGAGCTAGTGGCGCACTGTAGGCTAGCAAGTCGGAATGGGACGTGTGAGGGCCGCGACCACCTGAAGCACCATGGGATGTCTGGAGCGCTGAATGAAATGGCCTAGGAGGATGGCCTCTACCAAAAGTACCGCTGCCTCCATACGAGGCACCACTAAATCCACCGAAATGATGAGTCCTTTTATCAGACCCCTGCCCTCACTCATGTGCAAGATCCATCTCGACCACCTAGCAACATTAGCAGCCGTCTAAAAGGAAATCTCACCCCCGGTCTCCTTAGCCATCTATAGCTAGATAGGGTGAGTGAGTCCATCAATAAACCTCCTCACCCCCTCTCTTTCTCAGTAGGAAGCAAGAGAAGAGGACGGGCTAGATACACAAAATGGGTCTCGTACTAAGTAACAGTCACACTACCCTGCTGGAGGCTCTCAAACTGCCTACGGTAATCCTCTCTCAGTGTGATAGCGAGAAACTTTTCTAGAAATAGCTGTGAGAACTGCTCCCAAGTAAGTGCAGGAGACCCAGTTGGTCTGTTCAACAAATAATCTCTCCACCACCTCTTGGCGGAACCCGTCATCTAAAACACAGCCAAATCGACCCCATTGGTCTCTACTATACTTCAATTCCGCAACACCTCATGGCATCAGTCAAGATAATCCTGTAGGTCCTCAAAGGGTGCACCACTGAAGTAAAATGGAAAGAGCCTAGTAAACTTGTCCAATCTCAATAAAGCCTCAGAAGACATGGTGGGCCTATCATCGGCCTGGGCCGCAACAACTGGCTGAACTATCCCAACTGCCGGGGCTGCTGGAGTCTGATATTACGGAGCCATCTGCTCCGGAGTGTGAGTAGTAGGAGTCTGTGCTCCTCCCCAGCCTGAGAGATAGCTGGTGCCATCGTAAATGCATTGTCCTGGGCCACACTCTCCATAAGACCCACCAAAATAGACTAGAGCATCATGTAGCACCAGGTGGCGATGAACCACTCCGGGACCTGAGCTGGTCCAATAGGTATAGTCTAAGCTGGAACCTCCTCATCGAAGTCCACTTGAGGCTCCACTACTGGTTCTGGTGCTCGAGCTCTAGGCTGAGCTCTGCCTATGCCTCGGCCCCTAGCACGACCTCGGCCTCGTCCTCTACCCCTAGTAGGAGCTGCCACTGGGGGCTCCGGCTGCTGTCCAGCTGAAGATGCAGTACATGTTCCTGCCATCTGCGAGAGAACAAGAGTAGAAGAGTTCAACTATCAATGGTGGAATAGAACCGCACGACAGAGAATAATAGAAGTGAAATTTGTTCCTAAACTCTATAGCCTTTGGAAGATAAGTACAGACGTCTCTATACCGATCCTCAAACTACTAAGCGTGCTCGTGACTCGTGAGACCTAGGTAACCTAGTGCTCTGATACCAACTTATCACGACCAGAAATTCCTACCTTTGGGACCATGATGGCGCCAAATATTTCGCCAGCTAGGCAGGACAACGTTAGAGTAATTCTTTTACCAATTTAAAACACTTTGACCAATTTAACCAATCAAATAGAAATTAAGCTAAAATGAAGTACGAATTAACATAATAATCCAATATCTAGTATGACCCGGATCTGGAGTCACAAGTACACGAGCTTCTAGAGGTTCTACATAGAGAGTCTGAAATAAATACAACTATCTCGAATGAGATTAACAGTAAATAAGGAAAGAGGAAGGGGACTTCAAGGTCTGTGGACGCCAGCAGATCTACCTTGAGTCTCCAAATGCTAATCCGAGTTGATGCACCTCACGTACAGCTGGGACCAGTACCAAAATCTGCACAAGAAGTATAGAGTATAGTATGAGTACAACCGACCCAATGTACTCCGTAAGTGTCGAGCCTAACCTCGACGAGGTAGTGACGAGGCTATGACAGGACACCCACGTAATTAAACCTGTACAGACGAAAATATAAGCACAAAATAAAGATTTAACATGTACTATTAGGGGGGGACATGCGAAAGGGGTACAAAATACCCTTCGTGCTTTTACTCTCAACCTCATCATAAAACAGTAATAATGGCATGGCATCACCCTTCGTTCTTTTACTCTCAATCTCTCCATAAAAGGATAAATACGGCACGCCATCACCCTTCGTGCTTTTATTCTCCATTTCATCATGAAAGGATAAATACGGCACGTCATCGCCTTCGTGCTTTAACTCTCTTCCTCACTATGTATAAATCAACAAATGGAACAATAACCGGCACGGAATCACCCTTCATGCATTAACACTCTCTCCTTTACCATGAAGCGATGAATATATAACATTTGGGAGAAAGAATAATCAAGAATAAACCATACGTCAACAATGTTTCCACAATACCGAGCTTCAACTTCTTACCACAAATAATTCATAAATGCGGAGATAATGATGAATTAAGTAATAAAACTAGTGTAGACATGGATATCATAATCAAAGAAGGAAATAAATCACGACGAACAAGTTTCAACCACATGCTTTAACCCAACAACAACACATCAGTACTCGTCACCTCACATCTACATTATACCCAACATTTAAACACATAGCAAATAGGAAAATAAGTCCTAATCCCTCAAGTCAAGGTTAACCACGACACTTACCTCACTCTAAAAATCAACTCAAAGCTCAACCACGGCTTTGCCTTTCGAACAAGCCTCCGAGCCAACCAAATCTAGCAAAAATTGTCAACCAACGATTCAAAATAAGCCTTAAGAACTTCCCATGAATAAGAAAGGTTCAATTTAGGTCATTATTGAAGAAGTCAACAAAAGTCAACTCCCGGGTCCGCTTGGTCCAAACTCGAAATTTGGACCAAAACCCGATTAACCATTCACCCTCGAGCCTGGTTATGCAATTTGTTTCGAAATCCGACCTCAATTTGAGGTCTAAATTCTAATTTGACAAAAATTCCTAATTCTACCCAGACCCCCAATTTCTACCATGAAAATCATAGATTTTTGGTCGAAATATCATGAAATGTAATGGGTAATTAAAAGAAAATAGGTTAGAAGCACTTACCAACAAATTGGGGTAGAAGGGCTCTTGGAAAAATCGCCTCTGAGGTTTCTAGGTATGAAAATTTGAAAGAATGAGAAAAATCCCGTCTAACTCAGCTTTTACCTAGCTGCAGATGTCGAAATTGCGAGAAAGAGGTCGCAATTGCGAACTCCTCTCAGAATCCCAGTAATCGCAATTGCAATAAATTGGTTGGAAATGCGAAACCTGATGCCCTCGCAAATGCGACTCTGCCTTTGCAAAAGCGGAAATGGCAAGTTCGCAAATGCGAACTTTACCTCGCAAATGCGAGGATCCCCAGCCATGCCCAGGCTCGCAAATGTGATGGTGTCTTTGCAAATGCGAGATCTGCAACAGGCACCGGAAACACAAGGCACCAACAATGATTCTAAGTCCAAAATCCTTCCGTAGCCTATCCGAAATTCACCCGAGCCTCGAGGCTCCAAACCAATCATGCACACAAGTCCAAAAACCTCATACAAACTCCCTCGCACGATCAAATCGCCAAAATAACACCTAGAACTACAAATCGGACACCAAATCAAATGAAATTTTTACTGAAACATTAGAATTTTCATTTTAACAACCGGACGGCCGAATCACGTCAAACCAACTGTGTTTTGCACCAAACTTTATAAACAAGTGATAAATAAAGTAATGAACCTATAGCAAGCTCCGGAACCAAAATCCGGACCTGGTAGCAACAAACTCAAACTTTGGTCGAATCTTTAAATTTATTAAACCTTTAGACTTCAAATTTTTGACAAAATGCGATAACTCGAGCTAGGGACCTCAAAATTTGATTCCAGGCACACGCTCAAGTCGCATATCACGATACGGACTCACCGAGACCGTCAAAATATGGATCCGGGTCCATTTGCTCAAAATGTTGATCGAAGTCAACTTAAATGGAGTTTTAAGGCATAATTTCACTTTTTATCAAATTATAACATAAAAGCTTCCCGAAAAAAGACACAGACTGTGCATACAAATTGAGGAAGGCTAAAATAAGATATTTGAGGTTTCGAAACACAGAATTAAGGTTTAAAACTCTAGATGACCTATCGGGTTATCACATTCTCCACCTCTAAAACAACCGTTCATCCTCGAACGGACATAAGAAAGTACCTAGACTGGTGAAAAGGTGTAGATATCTACTCCGGATGTCCGATTCGGACTCTCAAGTAGCTGCCTCGATCGGCTGACCTCTCCACTGCACTCGAACTGAAGGAGAACTCTTTGACCTCAACTATCGAACTTGCCGGGCTAGAATGCCACTGCCTCCTCCTCATAAGTCAAATCCTTGTCGAACTAGACTGAGCTAAAATCTAACACATGGGACGGATCACCATGATACTTCTGAAGCATAGACACACGGAACACTGGATGGACTGTTGATAAACTAGGTGGCAATGCGAGCTTGTAAGCCACCTCAGCTACTCTCTCTAGAATCTCAAAGGGTCCGATATACATAGGGCTCAACTTGCCCTTCTTCTCAAACCTCATCACACCCTTCATGGGTGAAACCCGCAGCAATACCATCTCTCCGACCATGAATGCAGCATCACGAACTCGTCGGTCGGCATAACTCTTCTGCGTAGACTAAGCTGTGTGAAGTCGGTCCTGAATAATCTTGACCTTATCCAAGGCACCCTGCACCAAATCTTTACCCAACAACCGAGCTTCCCCCGGCTGGCGATCGACACCGCTTCCCAAATAATGCCTCATAGGGAGCCATCTAAATGCTCGACTTGAAGCTGTTGTTGTAGGAAAACTTCGCAAGTGGCAAGAATCAATCCCAAGAACCCCCGAAATCTATAACACAAGCGCGGAGCATATCTCCAATATCTGAATAGTGCTCTCGGAGAGTCTGTCCGTCTGAGGATGAAATGTTGTGCTCAACTCAACCTGCGTGCCTAACTCATGTTGTATTGCCCCTAAAAGTGCGAGGTGAACTGCGTACCTCGATAAGAAATAATAGACACGAGCACACTATGAAGACGGACAATCTCGCGGATATAGATCTCAGTCAACCGCTCTGAAGAATAGGTAACTGCTACAGGAATGAAATGCACTGACTTGGTCAGCCTGTCCACAATAACCTATACCGCATCAAACTTCGTCTAAGTCCGTGGGAGTCCTTCAAGAAAATCCATAGTGATATGATCCCACTTCCACTCAAGAATCTCTAACTTCTGAAGCAAAACACCAAGTCTCTGATGCTCATACTTTACTTGCTGTCAATTTAGACACCGAGCTACATATGCAACTATATCCTTCTTCCTCCTTCTCCACCAATAATGCTACCTCGAGTCTTGAGACATCTTGGCGGCGCCGGAGGTGAATAAAATAGCGGGAACTGTGGGCCTCCTAGAGAATCAACTTACGAAGTCCATCTATATTGGGCAAACAAATACGACCCTGCATCCTCAAAACTCCATCATCTCCAACAGTAACCTGCTTGGAACCACCGTATGCATCGTGTCCCTAAGGACAAGCAAATAAGGGTCATCATACTGCCGCTCTCTAATGCGCTCATACAAGGAAGACCGAGCAACTGTGCAACTAGAACATGACTGAGCTCTGAAATGACTAACCTCACAAACTAATAGGCCAAGACCTGAACATCTTATGCAAGTGGAATGTATGTAAGGCTGGAATGTATGCAAGGCTGCCCATACTCACTGCCTTTCTACTAAAGGCATCGGCCACCACATTGGCCTTCCCGAGATGATACAAGATGGTGATATCATAGTCTTTTGAATAGCTCCAACCACCTCCTCTGCCTCAAATTGAGATCCTGCGCTCATACAAGGAAGACCGAGCAACTGTGCAACTAGAACACGACTGAGCTCTGAAATGTCTAACCTCACAAACTAATTGGCCAAGACCTGAACATCTTATGCAAGTGGAATGTATGCAAGGCTGCCCATACTCACTGCCTTTCTACTCAAGGCATCGGCCACCACATCAGCCACCAACTGGAATGTATGCAAGGCTGCCCATACTCACTGCCTTTCTACTCAAGGCATCGGCCACCACATTGGCCTTCCCGAGATGATACAAGATGGTGATATCATAGTCTTTTGAATAGCTCCAACCACCTCCTCTGCCTCAAATTGAGATCCTTTTGTTTGAACAAATACTGTAGACTCCGGTGATCCATAAGTACCTCGCATGACACGTTGTAAAGATAGTGCCCCCAAATCTTCAGCGCATGAACAATGGCTGCCAACTCTAAGTCATGAACATGCCAATTCTTCTCATGAACATTCAACTGCTGTGACGCATATGTGATCATCCTGCCATCCTGCATCAGTACTGCACCTTTCTCAATAAGAGATGCATCACAATACACCGTGTAAGATCTTGAACCTATGGGCAACACTAACACTGGCGCGGTAGTCAAAGCAGTCTTGAGCTTCTGAAAGCTCAACTCACACTCGTTTGACCATCTGAACGGGGCACCCTTCTAGGTCAATCTGGTCAATAGGCTACTATAGATGAAAACCCCTCCATGAACCGACAGTAATAACCCGCCAAACCTAGGAAACTCTGGATCTCCATAGCTGAAGTGGGTCTAGGCTAGTTCTGAACTACATAAATCTTCTTAGGATCCACCTGTATGCCCTCTGCCAGTACGATGTGCCCCAAAAAGGACTGAGTCTAACCAAAATTTGCACTTTGAAAACTTGGCATATAACTGGCTATCTCCCAATGTCTGAAGTACAATCCGAAGATGTTGCTCATGCTCCTCTCGACTGCGGGAGTAGATCAAGAAATCGTCAATAAATACAATCGCGAAGGAATCCAAGTAGGACTTGAACACCCAGTTCATCAAATCCATAAATATTGTCGAGGCATTAGTTAGCCCAAATAACATCACAAGAAACTCATAATCCCAATACCGATTCCGAAAAGCTGTCTTAGGGACATCGGATGCCCTAATCTTCAACTGATGGTAGCCAAACCTCAAATCAATCTATGAAAACACCTTGACACCCTGAAGCTGATCAAATAAGTCTTCAATCCTCGGCAATGGATACTTGTCCTTGATTGTTACTTTGTTCAACTGCCGATAGTCTATGCACATCCTCATCGATCCATCTTTCTTCTTCATGAACAACACAGGCGCACCCCAGGGCGAGACACTAGGTCTAATAAAGCCTTTATCAAGCATATCTCGCAGCTGCTCCTTCAATTCTTTCAACTCTGGCAGGGTCATATGGTATGGTGGAATAGAAATGGGCTGAGTGCCCGGAGCTAAATCGATATAGAAGTCAACATCTCTGTCAGGTGGCATCCCCCGCAGATCTGCAGGAAACACCTCTAGAAACTCACGAACAACTTGTAATGAATCCACGGGAGGAACCTCCGCACTAGAATCGTGGACATAAGCCAAATAAGCTAGACACCCCTTCTCGACCATACGCCGAGCCTTCACATAAGAGATACCCTGCTGGTAGAATGGCTAGTAGTCCCCTTCTACTTTAATCGAGGAAACCCTAGCAAGGCTAAGGTCATCGTCTTCGCGTGACAATCCAATATAGCATGATAAGGTGACATCCAATCCATACCCAAGATGACAACAAAATCTACCATATCGAGAAGTAAGAGATCCACGCTAGTCTCAAGACTCCCAATAGCAACCACACACGAACGATAAACATGATCTACTACGATAGAATCTCCCACAGGCGTGAACACATACATAGGAGAACTCAAAGAATCACGAGGCACAACCATATATGAAGCAATATAGGATGGCACATAGGAATAAGTAGAGCCCGGATCAAATATAACTGAAGCATCTCTATGGTAAACTGGGACAATACCTGATAACAGCGTCAGCTGACTCAGCCTCAGGCCTAGCTGGAAAGGCATAAAATCAGAGCTGGGGCCCACCACTCTAAACTACGTCCCTTAGACGGCCTCTAACTGGCTGGCCTCCACCTCTAGTGGCATGACAGGGTGAGTGAGTCCACTAATAAACCTCCTCACCCTCTCTCTCTCTCTCTCTCTCTCTCTCTCTCTCTCTCTCTCTCTCTCTCCCTCTCTTAGTAGGAAGCACGAGAAGAACATGACGGGCTAGATCAACAAAGCGGGTCTCGTATTGAGTAACAGTCATACTGCCCAGCTGGAGGTGCTCAAACTGCCTGCGGTAATCCTCTCTCAATATGATAGGGAGAAACTTCTCTAGGCATAGCTGTGAGAACTGCTCCCAAGTAAGTGCAGGAGACCCAGCTGGTCTGGTCAACATATAATCTCTCCACCACCTCTTGGCGGAACCAGTCATCTAAAACACATCAAAATCAACCCCATTATTCTCGACTATACCCATGTTCCGCAGCACCTCATGGCAGAGACCAAGATAATCCTGTGGGTCCTCAGAAGGTGCACAACTGAAGTGAACTAGAAAGAGCTTAGTAAACTTGTCGAATCTCAATAAAGCCTCACAAGACATGGCGGGCCTATCATCGGCCTAGGCCGCAATAACTGGCTGAACTACCCCAACTGGCGAGGCTGCTAGAGTCGGATATTGGGGAGCCATCTGCTTCGAAGTGTGAGTTGTGGGAGTTTGTGCTCCTCCCCCAGCCGGAGAGATGGCTGGTGCCACCAGAAATGCACCACCCTGAGAGACACTCTCCATAAGGCCCACCAAACGGACTAGAGTGTCCTGAAGCACTAGGGTGGCGATGAATCCCTCTAGGACCTGAGCTGGTCCAACAAGTACAGTCTGAGCTGGAACCTCCTCATCAAAGTCCACCTGAGGCTCCACTGCTGGTGTTGTTGCTCGAGCTCTAGGCTAACCTCTACCTCTGCCTCGACCCCTGGCACGACCTCGGCCTCGTCCTCTGCCCCTAGTAAGAGCTGCCACTGGAGGCTCCGACTGCTGTCCAGCTGAAGATGCAGTACATGTTCTAGCCATCTGTGAGAGAACAAGAGTAAAAGAGTTCAATTATCAATGATAGAATAGAACCGCACGATAGAGAAGAATAAAAATTAAATTTGTTCCTAAACTCCATAACCTCTGGAAGATAAGTACAGACATCTCCTTGCCAATCCTCCAGACTCTACTAAGCCTGCTCATGACTCGTGAGACCTAGGTAACCTAATGCTCTGATACCAACTTGTCACGTCCCGGAATTTCCACCTTCGGGATCGTGATGGTGCCTAACATTTCACTTGCTAGGCAAGCCAATGTTAGAGTAATTCTTTTACCAATTTTAAACACTTTGACCAATTTAACCAATCAGACAAAAATGAAGCTAAAATGAAGTACGAATTTGCAAAATAATCCAATATCTAGTACAACCCGGATTTGGAGTCACAAGTACATGAGCTTCTAAAAGTTTGACATACAGAGTCTTAAATAAATACAACTGTCTCGAATGAGATGAACAGTATATAAGGAAAGAGGAAGGGGATTTCAAGGTCTGCAGACGCTAGCAGATCTATCTTGAGTCTCCAAATGCCAATCCGAGCTGATGCACCTCACGTACAATTGGGACCAGTACGTAAATCTACACAAGAAGTGCATAGTGTAGTATGAGTACATCCGACCTAATGTACTCTGTTAGTGTCGAACCTAACCTCAACGAGGTAGTGACGAGGCTATGACAGGACACCCACGAAATTAAACCTGTACAAACGAAAATATACGCACAACATAACAACAAAAAAGGATTTAACATGTACTATTGGGAAGGGACATGCGAAAGGGGTACAAAATACGGTAATTACAACAGAGAATGACAACATGAATCAGTCAAAAAACCTTCAGCCAACGAAATGGATAAACATAATGAATATAAACTGCACGGCATCACCCTTCGAGCTTTTACTCTCAACCTCACCATGAAACAATAATAATTGCATGACATCACCCTTCGTTGTTTTACTCTCAATGTCTCCATCAAAGGATAAATACGCCACGGCATCACTCTTCGTGCTTTTACTCTCCATTTCATCATGAAAGGATAAATACGGCACGACATCACCCTTCATGCTTTAACTCTCTTCTTCACTATGTATAAATCAACAAATGGAACAATAATCGGCACGGAATCACCCTTCATGCATTAACACTCTCTCCCTTACCATGAAGCAATGGATATATAACATTTGAGAGAAAGAATAATTAAGAACAAAACCTTACGTCAACAACATTTCCACAATACCGAGCCTCAACTTCCAATAGTATTCAATTACCACAAATAATTCATAAATGCAGAGAAAATGATCAATTAAGTAATAAAACTAGTCTAGACAAGGATATCATAATCAAAGAAGGAAATAAATCAGGACGAACAAGTTTCAACTGCATGCTTTAAGCCAACAACAACGCATCAGTACTTGTCACCTCACATATACATTGTACCCAACATAGCAAATAGGCAAACAAGTCCTAATCCCTCAAGTCAAGGTTAACCACGACATTTATCTCGCTCCAAAAATCAACTCAAAGCTCAACCACGGCTTTGCCATTCGAACAAGCCTCTGAGCCAACCAAATCTAGCAAATTATTAACCAACGATTCAAAATAAGCCTTAAGAACTACCCACGAATCAGAGAGGTTCAATTTAGGTCATTATTGAAAAAGTCAACTCTGGGGCCCGCTTGGTCCAAATCCAAAATTCGGACTAAAACCCGATTACCCATTTTCCCCTAAGCCCGGTTATGCAATTTGTTTCGAAATCCGACCTCAATTTGAGGTCTAAATTCTAATTTTACAAAAATTCCTAATTCTACCCAAACACCCAATTTCTACTATGAAAATCCTAGATTTTTGGTTGAAATCTTATGAAATGTAATGGGTAATTGAAAGAAAATAGGTTAGAAGCACTCACCAACAGAATGGGGAAGAAGGGCTCTTGGAAAAATCGCCTCTAAGGTTTCTAGGTTTGAACATTTGAAAGAATGAGAAAAATCCCGTCTAACTCAGCTTTTACCTAGCTGCAGATGTCGCAATTGTGATATCATGTTCGCAATTGCGAACATCGCAATTGTGAGAAAGAGGCCGCAATTGCGAACTCCTCTCAGAATCCCAATAATCACAATTACGATAAATTGGTCGCAAGTGCGAACCCTGATGCCCTCGCAAATGTGGACCTCTTCTTCACAAATGCGAAGATCCTCAATAATATGCTGAGTCGCAAATGCAACTCTGCCTTCGCAAAAGCGAAAATGGCAAGTGCACAAATGCGAACTTTACCTCGCAAATGCGAGGACCCCCATCCATGCCCAGGCTCGCAAATGCGATGGTGTCTTCAAAAATGCGATATCTGCAACAGGCACCGGAAACACAAGGCACCAACTATGATTCTAAGTCCAAAAATCCTTCCGTAGCTTATCCGAAATTCACCGGAGCCTCAGGGCTCCAAACCAAACATGCACACAAGTCCAAAAACCTCATACGAACTCCATCGCGCAATCAAATCACCAAAATAACACCTAGAACTATAAATCGGACACCAAATCAAATGAAATTTTCAATGAAGCTTTAGAATTTCTATTTTAACAATCGGACGTCCGAATCACGTCAAACCAACTCTATTTTGCACCAAACTTTGCAAACAAGTCATAAATATAGTAATGAACATATATCAAGCTCTAGAACCAAAATCCGTACCCTGTAGCAATAAATTCAAACTTTGGTCGAATCTTTAAATTCATTAAACCTTTAGACTTGAATTTTCGACAAAATGCGATAACTCGAGCTAGGGACTTCCGAATTCAATCTCGGGCATACGCCCAGGTCCCAAATCACGATACGGACCCACCGAGACCGTCAAAATACCAATCCCGGTCCTTTTTCTCAAAACATTGGCCGAAGTCAACTCCAATAGATTTTAAGGCATAATTTCACTTTTTATAAATTGTTAACATAAAAGCCTCCCAAAAAAAAGACACGAACTCTGCACGTAAATTGAGAAAGGTTAAAATGAGATATTTGAGGTTTCGAAACACAGAATTAAGGTTTAAAACTCTAGGTCATCACAGTTATGAAATTTTATCACCTTGAAAAGTGTAGAATTTCTTATTCTTGTAGCACGTACATTTCAACCACATTTCTCCTCGATGCATTTCAGCTCGTATCTCTTTAACATGATCTAACAACAGTGAATTCAACTTTTTGGTTTATCTCCAAGCTATAGAAAAATTTAGTCATGCTCTTCTTGTTCTCAAATATTGATCCTACTTTTATTTCCTCAAGCAATGCATCGTGCCTAAGTATTTTACACGGTGGAGATTCTTTCAGCTTTCTCCTCACTCTTTTTCTTGATTTCTTAGAAACAGTAGAAGTTCCAGCAATGTCTTCAATTGTATTTGATATTATCAGTATAATTTCTGTATTTTCTTCATCTTGGTTGTTGCTTATCATTGCAAGAGATAACAAAAGACTTTGTTGGATTGTGTGTTAGTTGTTTATTTGCATTATTAGCTGTCCTTCTTTTTGTTGGACCTCACCAAACTGGTATAAATTTATTGTATGGGCAGGTAATTCTTGCAGCGTTCCATATTCTGAATCAGCTGTAATGTTAGAAGGTTGTCGCTCGTTGTATACTTTCATTATTGGTTGTTCTACTTCATGTTGATAATCAGCAAGTTGTTCTGAATCTATTATATGTGCAAGAGATGGTTTGAATGTTGCAGATTCTAAAACAGCTATACTGTCAGAAAGTAATTATATTTTTTCGTCGACAAAATGGCAATTCTTGAAGGCTGAATCAGTTGTTAGCAAATGTATACAGGTTCTGAGTTCTTCATCTGAAGTTACAAGCATCCCTTTGCTTATATTTAGTTTGATATCAAACCATTTTTAGTGAATATCTGGTTGAATCAAAATCTGTGACTTCACTAATTTTCTTCAGGAAAGTATTGAATGATACTTGTTTATTAACCAGAACAATTTTGTATCCTGATCCAAGCAGTTGTAAGTCCACCTCTCATTGAAAGTAATAACAAGAAAAATCGAACTCATCATGCAGAATGAAAACTTCAGCATGTTTAGTGTGAAGTGTTAGGAAAATGAACAATAAAATTTAGCATGTATAAGTATGAAGTTTAGAAAAATTCATTAGAAAAATGATTGTTATTTTTGGCTTTATCTGAGTTTTATTACCTGTTATGCCTAACGTGCTAAATGCCACTTTTACCGCTTTAATATTATTTGAACTGTCATGAACTGTTCCGAACCTTTCTCTTCTCATCTTCGGGGATGTGCACGCTGGCCGTGACTCCCTATTCTATTAGTGTCTTACCATAAATAAGAAAGAGGCCAGATAAATTACAAAGCCGGGTGGCCTTTTGGTGCCCTGTACGTAGCCCCCTCCTCGGCTCGAGTTGTCCGCTCGGGTTCACCAGTCTAGAACAAATACCCAGGTTTTAGCTTAGAATAACGTAACCTCATGCCGGATCCCTAGTAGGAACGTTTATTTGCATCATGTGCATTTGACTTAGGGGACTCAACACAGGGGTTGGGTCCGTCTAGGACAGGTGACATTAAATTAAAGACCATCCTGATGCATAATTTACGTGCTATTTGTACATCATTTTATCTCGGTTTGCGTGTTGACCGGCCATTAGGAAATTCAGCTTGTTTAAACTGAAGTTTCGGATAAAACTCATGACAAAATTATAGACTGTGTTATAAAACTTCAGCATATTTTGATATGATGTTTTAGCAAATGAAGTAAATAACTTTATCATGCATTAGCAAAAACTCCTTAGAAAATTACATACTGCAAGAGAAAAATTTAAGCATGTTTAGTTTTAGCAAATGAACTAAAAAACTTCAGCTTGTTTAGACAGAAGTTTCGAAAAAAAACTCATGAAGAAATTGTAGATTGCGTTACAAAACTTCGGCATGTTTTGGTATGAAGTTTTAGCAAATGAACTAAATAACTTCAGCATGCATTAGCATGAAATTTTAGCATTTATTAATCATATACTATACAGGAGTATTTTTTTGTGCATTTTTAACCATAAAATGTAACAAACACGTTTAATATAGTAATTATTTTGCGTGGGGTATGTGTTAGTGTAAATAATTATATTTCTATGACATTCATGCACCCTTTACTTTGGACGTTCAAAATTCCTTTATACCTTTTCATATACAATGTAGAAGTTTTTTTCGCTTATAAGTACGCTATGCCTTGTGAGTTTATTCACTCAAACACATATATTAAGTTTATAAAAATAAAAGAGAAAAATAGATGCTCTCATCAGGCAAATCGTTGACAAAATAAAATAAGATATCATAGAGGCATTCGAGTTGAAACTCAATGAGTTCATAGACAAGTACAAAAGAGATTTGGAAGAAATCAACACCAATCTCGACATGCTAGAGATGCAGGCCAGAGATGGTTCCTATGATAGTCTTGGAGCCGCTCGTGGGTCTGATGATGACGACGATGACGATTGGAATGGAAGTTTAGTTGTTTTTTTTTTTTTTGTATAATCCTTTTATTTAAAGGGTTATTATCTTATTTTTAGTGTTAAGTAATTTCTTTATGTAATTTTAATTTCTGTTAATTTAGTTTAGTGAAATATTATATGTTTTTATTTTAATCTATTTGTGCGTTATATTTTTTATATTAATTCTCTTCAAACTCAGAAAATAACAGAAGAAAAAACATAATTTTTCCTTCAGCATAATACTACAAAACTTCAGCATGTTTTGGTATGAGGTTTTAGGAAATGAACTAAATAATTTCGGCACGCATTAACAAAAATTCATTAGAAAATTATATACTGCAAGACAAAAAGTTAAGCATGTTTATTCTGAAGTTTTAGCAAATGAACTAAAAAACTTCAGCTTGTTTAGACTGAAGTTTTTGAAACATAACCTCCAAATATCATCAAAAGCAAACCCCAATCATCAATTTGTTAAAACAACAAAAAATCTAACGAACCCATTTTACAATTTAAAAAAAAAAATCCTAAACAATAATAAAAATAAAGTGTCACAACAGCTCACCACTGTAAAATATCATAAACTACCTTAAAATTACATAATGCAGGACAAAAACTTAATCATATTTATTCTGAAGTTTTAGCAAATGAACCAAAAAAACTTCAGCATATTATAGACTGCTCGACAAAACTTCAGCAAGTGTTGGTATGAAGTTTTATCAAATGTACTAAATAACTTCAGCATCCATTAGCACGAAGTTTTAGCTTTAACATGAAACAACTTCATGTGACATTAGCATGAAGTTTTAGCTTTAACGTGTAGCATGAAGTTTTAGCTTTAATGTAGTTTTAGCTAAATTTTAATTTCTGTTAATGTAGTTTAATAAAATATTATATGTTTTTACTTTAATCTTTTTGTGCGTTATTTTTTTAAATTAATTCTCTTCAAACTCAGAAAATAACAGAAGGAAAAACATAACAAAGCTTTAGCATGTTTTGGTATGAAGTTTTAGCAAATGAACTAAATAACCTCATCATGCATTAGCAAAAATTCATTAGAAAATTACATACTGCAGGACAAAAACTTAGGCATGTTTATCCTGAAGTTTTAGCAAATGAACCAAAAAACTTCAGCTTGTTTAGACTGAAGTTTCGGATAAAACTCATGACAAAACTTCAACATGTTTTGGTATGAAATTTTAGCAAATGAACTAAATAACTTTAGCATGCATTAGCAAAAATTCTTAGAAATTTACATACCTCAGGAGAAAAACTTAAGTGTGTTTAGTCTCAAGTTTTAGCAAATGAACTAATAAACTTCAGCACACTGTAGACTGCTGGACAAAACATCAACAAGCGTTGGTATGAAGTTTTATCAAATGAACTAAATAACTTCAGCATCCATTAGCATGAAGTTTTAGCTTCAACGTGAAACAACTTCATGCTACATTAGCATGAATTTTTAGCTTTAACGTGAAACAACTCCATGGTACATTAGTATAAAATTTTAGCTTGTATTTGATAAAAACTTCAGACTTCAACGTGAAACAACTTTATTCTATATCTTTCATGCATTAAATTTGAAGTTTTGAAAAGTTTTTGAAGATCTATAAGTGAAAATTTCATTCTACATTCGTCAAACAACTTCATGCAATTGTGATTAAATGAGAATAAGTGAAAATATCTATAGGTGTTAATTGAATTCAGATTTTGATTTTTAAGTTTAAAACTTAAAAAGCATGACGAATTACGAAAATAATTGCAGAAACATAGATCATGAAGATCAATCAGTTTCACAAACTAATTTGACTTTTGAAGATGAAATACTTACAAGGTATTTTGTAATATGAATCTGGTTCAAGTTTCTGGTTTTTTGATAAAGCTGCTGAGAGGAGAGGAGATCTTCGACCAGGGTTGAAAGAGATCTTTTGAGGAGGGACGGAGTGATGGAGGAGATCTTTTTTCACATATGAGGTTACAGATCACGCGATTAATGCATGATGCAGCTTTTATATCTTTTGTCAGCGGTATAATTGTCATATTATTACGAATTTTTTATCAGCTGGCTATCAAATCAATAATTTTTAAAAATAGGTACATGTTAAAAGGTGGCACAAATATAGGGTACGGCTGCAAATCCCCCGTAATTTCTGGACTATCTTTAGTTGAATGACTAAAATTGTTGGCCCATGGTTATTTTACTCATAGGGCCCATGTTTGAAAAAATCTGGTACTGTCAAGTAGCATATAACTCAATGCAATTGTTGGAATTTTAACATTACAAAACTATGAAAAACTGCCTCATCCTTGCTTGCCACTCCCCAAAAGTGAAAACTTGGACACTCTGGCCTAACATATGGTCTACAATAACTCCATTTACTATTATTAGCGTGATCCATCCTACTTAGGCTAAATGACAGCCAATATTTGCTAAAATCTGTATATATGTCTCAATTTCTATTCTTCTAATGTTCACACTTCACAATGTAATGAACTCATCCATAAGAGGCTTTTGCAGCATACTTGCAAAAGTATGGGCTAACTTTTTATTGGGCTATTATTGCAGCTTCCATGCATCTAATTTACCTTCCTTGAGACCCATGTAAACCTCGCCTTTTCGTCTATTTAATATTTTATGCATTAACAATTATAAATTTTTAACACTATTAAGTTAAGGTAACTACAGTGACAAGTTACTATTTATATTAATCATAATTTTTGAAAACAGAAATTAAAATAAATAAAATATTATAACTAAATAAATTGAATTATGGCGTAAAAATTATATTTGTGATGTCAAATTCTATTTTTGGACTCAAATTGTAGGTGTCATGCTAACTCAAACAACAGTCATCTATCTCTTTATCCAATTGGGAGAATGGCACAAAAAAGCTATTTTGGAGCCATCGTCGATTTTTTTCACTCCGATAATAAAAGTTTTTCGTAAAATAGCACGACACAAGATTTAAAAGCGCACTCGCAAGAATTTCAGCAAGTTATGGTGATTGTCATGATTTATGGCAAAATCCTGATAATCACTAGAACTTTTAGCCACAATGCTCATTCATCATGTTAGCAGGAGTTAGGGTTTTTCCGGTCTTGGAGCACAATTGGCGGAGGCAAGCAACTGTACGCCATACTGATGGGCATGCTTGTGCTAAACAGATTTGGTATCGGCGGCAAAATTTTAAAATTATCGGGTCGATTTCTTTACCCACTCCAAAGTAAAAGAGTACTTATAAACATACATAAACCATGGTTTGGAGAAGGTGATCCTTTCTATTTCACTAGGAGCGAAGATTTCAATATTATTTCTTTCGCAGTCTTTCTTCACAACAGGGATGTTACAAAGACAAATAGAAGAAGGATACCTACGAACGAGCTAGTATCTGTCACTTTTGGGATTAACGGGATCTTTTTGTTCTTGAATATCAGATTTGGTGTTAAGTTGAAGGGGTATGATGGAGTTCACGGTAGGAGGTTCAGATTTGACATCAAACCTCTTTTGTTTTGTTCTTCTTTGGGCCTCCACCGAAGAGAAGGCCAGAGTTTTCGAGGGCAGCAGTGTTAAAAGACATGATGGTAAGAAATTTGTGAAGAAAGATTTTGCTGGAAAAATTTAATTTTGCAATTAGGGTTCTAAGGTAAATTGAAGAAGAAGAAGAAGCTGTAAAGGTAGAGAGTAAAAAATTGAGTAATGGAGAAATTTATAGATGGCAAAAATCGTAGTCATGATTACCTCAAAAAATGGCAAAAATATTTACCAAATCATGGGGTAACACGTGTTCGGGTCGTTAAATGCGAAGTGACATGCGTCCTTTCAAGTGTCAGAAACTGTTCAGAAACTATCCCGCTAAGGAAAGAGGTTTTCTCAACTTCCCGGTAACACTAAAGTAGTGTCCTCGAAAAGTAGAGGGATTATATGTATGCTGTATAATTGGTTAGTGACAGTTGGACGAATGAGGAGGTGACACGTGGAGATGAAAGCGGGTAAGATGTAAGTCAGCAAATAGTTTATATCGGTTGCAAGCATGTGACCGGTGCTGAGTGAATTCCGAAGACATGGTAACCGATAACTAAGATTTAAAGAATTGATATTGGATAGCATTCAACGAGCAGCCGTTATAGGGAATATCTACATTTATAGCTAATCGTTATGCAACTATCAATGACGGTTTTATTCTCATTCAAGAGGAACTTGATTTGGGGATCTTGTCTTCCTAAATATAGCTATAAATAGGAAAATTAGTAATCCATTGTAAGGGAGAAAACATTCTGTATACAAAAGCTTAAATCAACTCCCATTTTATAACATTGTTCTTTGACTTTATTCCTAATATTGTTCTTGCTTCTGAGGCTAAGTTCATAGCCAGGCTTGTATTTTCTTTAAATTTATTTTGTAATCTTATTTTTGTTCTTGTTTATTTCATATTTCTGAATCAAATTAATTTACATATCTATAAATCACGTTATAAATTTAACTGTATCGTTATACGGATAAACATCTATATTATAAGGATTTATCATAAAATGACTAATTTTATGTTAGTTGTTAACCTTGCAACCCTTATTCTTTATCCGAGATTAGAACTGACATTGCAAGCAAGTTACGATTCGCATGATGATACGGCGTTACGATATATGTTGATAAAAAATAAGCTTGTTGGTTTATTTCATATTATATTATAGTGGAATTGGTGTACTTCGTATGAAATAATTGTTGTTTTCATGAGGCATTAAGTAATAACAACTCTAATACCACAAGGCACACGAATGATGCTAATCCAAAACCACTCGAAGTTGCCAGTACAAAATGGGAAGACTTGTGAAAAATTAGGTACTAAAATTACATTTGATAAGGTGAGAGGAGATCGCGGAGTGAAAGCAAAAGTGTCTGCTGAAGAACAGAACAAGTAAAAGATGGTGGAAAGAAAAGAATTGAAAATATGGAGTTACTGGTTTCTTTCCCCATGGTGGCCTTCTCGATGGACCTTTTTACTATCACCGTTTAAAATTTTCATTCCATTAAAAAAGGTCTTGGGAAAATTACATTCGCTCTAAACTTTGAAGTATGCTAGTTAGAATTAATTTTGGGAAGCAGTCTTGACAGTAGCCAGTATTTTAAGGTTAATCTTTTTTACTATTTCAAATATAGAGTTTTACACTAGACAAAATAGTAATTTAATTATTTTCTTAATATTTAAAACTTCTAATCAACTAAATTTTATACCTTCATAAATCTTGTCTTATTTGAAAGTGTAACAAAAGATGGAAAAACAAAAGTAGGAAACTATTGTGACCCTAAAGTTTCTTTTAGGATTAGGAGAAACTAAAATCGAAAAAATCCAATGTAGAACTTTCGTGCACCTAGAACTCCGTTAGGTTTAGGAGTCTCCATTCTCTGTTTTCTTATACTCTA
Organism: Nicotiana obtusifolia; assembly: GCA_002018475.1. Classification (NCBI taxonomy): domain Eukaryota; kingdom Viridiplantae; phylum Streptophyta; class Magnoliopsida; order Solanales; family Solanaceae; genus Nicotiana; species Nicotiana obtusifolia. Next base: position 107,503 of record MCJB01005036.1, read on the forward strand.
GTTTAGTGTAAAACTAATTCAAAGAGAATAGATGGAAACTAGAAATAAACCCTTTCCATTTTTGAATCATACTAGTCCAAGGGTATTCTATCTCTATAATTAAAATTTTTAAAACTACATAAATATTATATTAAAATTATATTTTGATTTAAAAAAGATGAACGATATTTTACAATGCGCTTCGCGGGTGTACCTATATCAATGAATATATAATTATTAAATAAAATAAATATAAAAAGGTGTGAGTTCTTGCAAATAATTAATGTTGATTGTATTTAGATGTATCAATAAAGGAAAAAATCATGCCATACCGACATTCTCAGACATATAATGCAAACATTGATAGAAAAAAGTTCTAAAATAAAGTAATGTTGTAAATATAAATCCAAACAACACATACATTTAACTCAGTTTTTTTATCAGCCCATACCTTCTTCCTTCGCGTCTCACAAAAATGCCATAATCAATTTGAATATTTAGAGATATACTTCACCACTAATTTATTAATTTTTTTAGTGGAAACAATTCGCCTTGAATTCAAATATCATTATAAGCTAAAACCTAAATATTAGTATAACAAAAGTAAGATAGTCTTTTCATCATTCTTATTCAATGGTCATGATTTTTATTAGATCTTGATAAATAAGGAATTATCTTACACAATTCAAATAAGAAGATCTTATTTATACAAGTAAAAATATTTAGATTTTGAATATAAGTATTTGGAGTTCCTACCAATAGTTCAAATAAGAAAATACTAATAAATAATTTTTAGTTAATTTTAAAGTTTTAAATATTAAGACTTTATTAAATGACAATTATATCTAATATAAAATGTTATCCGTCATTAATGATATAAACGGTTTATATTAAAAATAATAAATTTATAGGTCACCTTAAACTCTTTGTGCATATGTGAAAAATTAGAACTAACTCACATGGTCCCAAAAAAACATTTTGCAAAAAATTAGAATTTGAAAACATTCTTAAAGCTGTATAAATAAAACGAAGAAAAAAATGGAAAAATATTTTCATTACATTACCATTCCTAAGGTGGAAAAGCAAGATTTAAAGAAACGTGGAAAAGTCAGATTTAAGGAAAATAGTAACACGATTTAAATAAGAAATTTTTTAAGTAAAATCCTGTTATATTTTAGATTCCTAAATATAGGAGCTTTTACGTAGTTCAAATAAGGATGTATTTAATAAGTAAAATTTAGTTAATTTTAAAGTTATAGATATTAGGAAAATAATTACATAACAATTACAATTTTATCCAATATGAACTCTATTTTTAAAGAATAAAAAAGACGAACAACAATTCACTAAGATACTTCATGCTTTTAATATAGTACTAGTCTCTATGTGCAACATATTTTTTTTGTCAAATATTACAACACACGTGCCAAAAGTAATAAACAATTACACAAATATTCTAAAACCAATTATTAATGAATATGATACGAAATTCAATAATCAGTTCTTTAAAACTAAATTAGAAGAATTCAACTTATAGTCGGAAAAAAATAATTAATACAGTTTTGACACAATCATAAAGGACAATGGAACTAAATATTTTGGAATCACTTAATTTGCGATTAAAGTTGTAAAATCATGTTAAAAATGCAACAACACTCAATATTTTCCTTTGTGATGCAAAAATTTACCTTAGTTAAACCATATTGATTAAGGTATGTCATGTTTTTAAGATTAGGATTTAGGTTTTTTTGTCATGAAAAGAAAAAGAAAAAAAAAAGAGTAGATCGTGAATAGTCTCAAAAGCCAAGAGGTTATAGAATTAATATTCTTAGCTATTTTTTGTTCGCCTTAGCAACCAAATTGAGAAATTGACCAACCAAGTTTAAGGTATGAAAATAAGTAAACTGTACACCAAAAATAAGTACCAGGCATTTGCCTGCGTCCAACAATTCTTTGTAAGAAAATATCAATTATATCTTAAAGGTTTAAAATATTCTAATACACCAAATAATACAGATTTCACGTACAATACCGTCTAACTCCACCATAATCACAGTTCAGAGTCCTCCTAATCTTGACCTCTTGCATCCAGCTGCACGTCTCAAGGTGAGAATCTGCCTCTATAAAAAATTTCCTATTTCTCCCTTCAATAATAAACTCTAAATTAATCCATTCCTATTTAAATTAAGTCTCTTTCAGCAAAATATTGCAAATTTATAATTGAACTCAGAATCCTAAAATTAGGGAAAGTCTAAATATTATAATTCTTTTTTAAGGGAAGAAATTACTCTTTCAAGTATTGTTATATTATTTGAACAACCAAAAGCAATTGAAATTGAAAGTTCAGTCAAAGTCAATCAAGTGACTGTTATTATTGTCCAAGTGAATTTGTGTGGCATTGGCCTTTCACAATTATGCTATGGCTTTAAAAGTTTCTACTATTAGTTGGTTTCAAACTTCACTTAATGTTACATTTTTATTCAACATTCTATGTTACTAATTTTATCTGACATTTTATCTTTTTAAGAAATAATTATCTTTAGGAGGACAAAAAAATGTATTAATATTTCGAAGATATTTCCGTCATTCAATATTTAGTATGAAATATTCGTAACTGAATTTTTTTTCTATATGGATTCATGGAATAAATTTAAATCTCATACAAACCGAAGAAGAATAACTAAATGAAGTATATTATTGTCCAAAAAGAAGAAGGTTATTATATGAAGCATATGTTGTCCAAGAAGTAGGCTAACGATAAAATCCAAAATTGTCCAAGAAGAAGTGGTTAACGATTTGATCCAAAATTAACTTTGTAGGTTCGTGTATATGTAATTTAAATCGAAAAAGAATTTTAGTCTTAGGTGATTTATAATTACATCCTTAAATTATACAAATATTTAAAGTTATAAAAGTCAACTAATATTTTTAAAATATTTTAATCGTTCAATATTTAGTATAAATTATTCATATTTTTATAATAATATAGATATAGATATAGATAGATAGAAGATAGACAAAGACTTTTATAAAAGAAGTTAATTTTTCATAATATCATTATCAAATTCTATGTAAATCACGTCATATTCACCTTCAAAGTAATGCTAAACTTTATTGGTAAATTCATACGTCTGACAATTTTAAAAAGTTTGACTTGGATATTTCAAATCATTTAAAATTTAAATGAAATAATTTATTAAAAAAGATTAAAGACTTTGAATTTAACTACAAAATTATGTCTTTTTTTGTTATGGAATTTTGACCAATCTTATTAATTTTAAAATTTTATTTCTTTATATAGAGACACTATTTCTTTCATGTACTCCAGTTAAAAAAATATAAATAAACTCATAGTAATAACAAGTAGTGTAGTACTGCATTTGCATTGAAATAGGACATCTTGAATTTTGAGTTATCCAACGAAACTTAAACACTTTAAGCCTTCATCAGGAGATGTAAAATTAGGATAGATTTGGGTTTGTCATTTATTTTAGATATATCAAAGTGAAAGAAAAACTTACAAGTTAAAAATTCTTAATAGTTTAAAATAAAAGAAGTAGCATTAAGTTTGAGTAGAAATATAAGAACTTAGAACTTTGAGGTTAGCTTTTCCAATGATTTAGCATTGGCTCAAATATTACTATCATACAAATAAAAGTTACGATAAAATTTAGAGTACAAAAGATCCGTTTAGCCGGATTTAAACACATTGTTCAGCTGCAATAAAGGATGATTCATGATTAGATCCTCAATTCAAATGGAAAGAAAGGAAATTGTTTATATGTGTAAAAGGTTTTTCCTAATTATATTACTTTTTCCTAATTTTGTTGATCTTTATAACTTGTAAACTGCAGAGGATGAGAAATTATGGTTCTTTATTAATTCAATATAATTATATAAGGTCTTTATATTTTAGTTATTTTTGGTGGCATTTATATATCATGCCCCTTTACAATTTTAAAATTATGAAAATGACTTTTTTAGATCTCTTATGTATAAAAGACATATCTTTTACGTGTAAAAGAAAATCTTCCATATCTAAAAAAGAAAATAGGATCATAAAATTAAAAATAAATTTGTAAAGAATCACAAAACTAATCGACCAATATTCGTCCAACATTAGTCTATCTTTAGACTATAAATTGTCACAAATTTTTTTTTTTCTCTTGAGTTACAAGTTTTATCATCTTTTAGAAGTTATAAAACTGGATGCAAGCTCTTTCGTGCTCTAACTAACCAAAAGTTTTAATTTTAGTTTATTTAGTAATACTTCAATTTATAACTAAAACACAATTTTTAATATGTTCATGCAGCTTTTAAAATAAATTTACTCATTAAAACTAAAGTACATGCGCAACGCCCGTATCCTAAGACTAGTGCTAAGAAATTCTAATGATTCGTCGGGATTCAAAGATCTTCCGTGGGGGTGTGCTAAAACTGAACAAACACGGACATCATGCTGTCCTTACCAGCGTTGATGACGACAACGACTATGGATGGATGGAATGGTTCGTTGTTATTGCTACCGAGGACATCTTCCCGACCACAGTACCTACTTTTCCTGAATCATGAAATCTTCTTCGTAAATCTTCCGATATCTTTTCCTTGCCATATTTAAAAAGATTTCCTGCTTTATTAACCTTACATTTTTCTTATTCCAGCTACTCATTAGAAACCACCACGAGTTCAGGATCTGGCCTTATGGGTACAGAAAATTCTAGATATTACTACATCGAAATCCCGAAGGTGGACAGGAATTGTCCCAAAATATGGGTGGAAAGTCAAAAACCATGGTAAATAAAAGTTCTTCCTCCCTTCTTTCAATCTTTTAACATGACTTAGAATCTATTTAGTAACTATCTTCTTGTACCACACAAGACTTCCGAAGGGATCCATTATTTGCCCCAATATCGAGGCTCTCGATGACCCGGTGGAAGCCAAACGGGTACCGGAAAATGCCCTTAATTGGAGGAGAGCTCGTGAATCTACTCTCACTTCTGGTGAAGGTTCCTCCTCCCAGAGTCCCTAGCCCAAAAATAAGAAACCAAATAGGATACATACCTCCGGTTGGGACTCGGGAGAAGAATGTGAAAGAAACACTAACTGGACTGGCCACAATGGTCCTTGTTGATGAAGGAACCGATGATGAATAGGCTTTTCTTCAGAGAAGAAAAATATCTTCATCAGCTCAGCCGGATGCTCAGCTGGGAGAACTTCGAACACCACCACCGGGATAAGTTCAAAGACTCTTTACGAAAATGGATTTGGTTGAAAATGTCAATTTTCGTTTTTCGGCTCCTATCGACGCCTCCGGTCAAAGGAGTTCAATCACTGACCTTCCTCCACCACCAACTTCTGAGCGGATATCAACTATCTCTCCTTCTATACCAGCAACTACCTCTTCATCGGCGCCATCTGAACAAATGGAAGATGCTCCTTCCCCACTGTCACCCGACCGTGAAAATTTAGGAAATACTAACTCGGCACCCACTCAAGACCCATGAAAAACGAAACGTCATCCTTACGGTTTCGAATGAGTGCCATATACTTTCCAACCCGGTGGATCTTGCCAATTATCTTAAGCCGCTGGCCACAGAAAATGATTGGAGAAAAATAGACTCTCTTTCTGCGGAGTGTCTGTTAAACAACAGCATGCACTGCTCGGCACAGGTATCAATATAATCATCTCCCATCACTCTTCATTTGTTATATTTTGAATTAATAACCTTAGCTTTAACCTCTTCAGGCCAACCTTCTTGCTTCCGAAGTCATGCAAAGGTTAATTTTGGATAAACAAGTAATGTTGGATAAACAAACACTTAGTACGGAACGAGATCAACTTTTGGCTGAATGGAGTCAGCTTGCCGAGCGCCTCCCAGTGCTAGAAGCAAAATTGCTCAAGTGGATGATATCGAGGATCAGTTGCAGCAATCCGAGCAATATAGAATGGCCCACAGCCAAGAGGTCGCTCAATTGCATGAAGACCTTAAGATGCAAAGGCTAAGTGGGCTGACATACATGATACCATGGCTGCTGCTGCCGAGCGTGAATCTACTTTTACGAAGCAAGTCAATAACTTAGAGGCTTACTTAGGCTCCAAAATCAAGGACGCCAAAACTTCCGAGGAGAAAAGATCAAGAATAGAATAAAAGCTCAAAAGAGTCATGGATCGGAATCAGCTTCATGCGACCACCAATGTTGAGCTTGATTCCACAATCAACATTATGAAGGCTGAAAATGATAAGCTCCAATCCAAGATTGAAAAACTCTAAGAAAAACTCCAAGACCATGATGATTCTATCCTCTTCGAGAAAACCTATGCCATATATCATACGAAGAGGAAGACTTTGGAGAAGGCCAAAGAAGACATTGCAAACATTAATGACTGTATTGCCAAAGCTCATGAACTGGAGACAACCGCTATCGAGAACATCCCAGCTCGGCCCGCTGCTACAGACTCCTCAAATACTAACTCTGAGTATTGGGAACCGAAGAGGAAACTAAAGAAGATGGAGATAAAGATAAAGGCCCCGAACTAGAAGTGGAACAACCTTCTCTCAATAAAAAATGACGACTTTTCTCTCCCTTCAGTTCTGGCAGCAAGAACTAATGTATATATTTTTCTTTTCTTTGAAGAGAACGTCTCCTGTTCATTCTGGCACACGAATTTGAAGTTTTAACTAACTTTCAAACGATAAGGTAAATTAACTTATCATTCGGACAAGAAATAAGATAAAAATAAAAGGACTTTGATTTATTCCCTCTATATTTAAAAGTACATTTACATAAACATTCTTTGCTTAAGTAAATAAAGCTGCTAATACATATGGCTAACTTATACAACTTATTTCTAGGGGGATGATCATGAAGTCTCCGATCCCGATAAGACATTGCTCCCCATTCTAATAGTCCCTGGTCTTCTTAACACTTTTAGTGCTTTTATACATAATGGTTCCCCCTAGTGTTCGGATGCTATGTATGAGAATTCGAACACTGGAGGTCTTATTTTTGCCGATGAACCTTTCTTCGTCGTATGCTTTACATTGCTACCTCATTAAAAACCTTTCCACAAATACTCAAATGGGACAAAAACTGGACGACGGGAAAAAGAGTGCAGTACATACTTTCAGTACCAGCAAGGATCTTTAGCAATAATACCTTTTGAGGTGAGTCACGTTGCAATTGCTTGGAAATTTAGCTCCATCTTAGTTTTCCTATTCATATGAACCTTTACCAGTTATAACTGAAACCTGATAACGTCCCTCTCATGTTGGTCCCAGCTTTCCAGCGTTACTTCCCGAGTACTTTAAGTTACCTTTCTCAGAACCAAATCCCCAACTTTGAAATATTAGAGATATGTTCTGCGGGTTGTAATATCTTTCCATTCTTTGCTTTTGTGCCACCATCCTCACATATGTGGTGCTCTTCAAGCAAATACAGTTTAACCAGCAATGCTTCATTGTTTGTCTCCTCATTTGCTCAGGAAAACCATAGAGTTTGTTCCCTCACCTCCATCGGGATCAAAGCCTCTGAACCGTATACAAGTGAGAAGGGTGTTTCACCCGTGCTCGACTTCGTCGTGGTCCGATATGCCCACAAACACTCGGTAGCTCATCTAGCTACTTGCCTTTAGCATCTTCTTTTTGAGGTTTTGGATTATTACCTTGTTTGTGGACTTTGCCTGTCCATTAGCACTCGGGTGGTATGGTGAAGATGTAATTTGTTTAATATTTAATCCTTCAAAAACCTTTGTGACTTTGAAACCTATAAACTGTGGCCCATTGTCACAAGAGATTTCTTTTGGTATTCCAAACCGGTATACGATGTGATCTCATATAAAATCAATCACCTTCTCGTTCTCCGATTTTTTAGTTAGCACCTGCTTCAACCCACTTAGTAAAATAATCGGCTAAAATCAAAAGAAATCATACCTTACCGGGTCCTTGTGGTAAGGAACCGACTATGTACATCCCCATTTCATGAATGGCCATGGTGATACTACTGAATGCAAACGTTTTGTCGGTTGATGCACTAACTATGCATGACACTGACATTTATCACATTTATGTACAAATGTCTTCGCGTCTTGCTCCATCTGGGGCCACTAGTAACCAGCCCTTGTCAATTTGAGAACCAATGAATCTGCACCAAAATGGTTCCCCCATACTCCTTCATGGACTTCCATCATCACGTGATCAGCCTCCGATGTCCCTAAACACCGAGCCAATGGTCCTTGGAACAACTCATATATAATTGGCCATCAAGAAAACAGTAACGAGTTGTTGGTCCCAGCTTTCCAACGTTAACTTCCCGAGTACTTTGAGTTACCTTTCTCAGAACCAAATCCCCAACTTTGAAATATTAACGGGAAGATATTAATGCTTCTCTTAATATCTTCACAATCAGGCCCTCGGCCTCACTCAGTCATCAATCTCTCCAGTCTCTCGGGCTCTCAATGATCATGATAAATAGCCCAAACAAAGATGATTTAATGCATCAATAAAGAACAACAAAGGCTGAGATGTAATATGCGAGTAAAAGTTGTGACCGAGTACAGAGTGGCAATTTAACAGATAATTCAACATGTCACACGACCTCTGGGGGTCCCTACAGTATCAACACATAGCCTAAGAATGATTTCTAACATGATTTGAGATTCAGTTTCTATAACAGGTGGAGAATATACGGATAACAACAGATTATTCAGCTATGCAATCCCATGGAATTGACCGAGTCACAATTGCTATGGTGCAGGCCCACACGCCTGTCACCTAGTATGTGCATTACCTCAACACCAATCACATGACACAAAATTCGTGGTTTCATACCCTCCCTTAGAACCAAGTTTAGAACTGTTACTTACCTCAAACCGTGCGAAACTCTACTCCAACAAGCTCTTGCCTCGCAAAACAGCCTCCAAATGCCTCAAATCTAGCCACAAATAGTTTGTTATAATCAACACGGGCTAAAGGGATCGATTCCATAAGAAAATACTAAGTTATTAATCAAAATTCAAAAGGTCAACTCAAAAGTCGGCCCGCGGGCCTACGTCTCGGAATCCGACAAAAGTCACAAAATCTGAACACTCATTCAACCATGAGTCCACCCATACCGAAATTACTCAAATCCGATATCAAACTCTCAATCAAATCCCCAAATTTCAGCCTAAGAACTTTCCTCCACTTTCCCCCAATTTTCCACCCCAAATCACTAATTAAATGATGAAATCAAAGACATAAACATGAAATTTTACCAAAACTAAGTAAGAATCACTTGCCCAATCACCACTTGAAAATCTCTCCAAGAATTGCCCCCCATCGAGCTCCCAAAATCAAATTGTGAAAATGAACTTAAACCCTCGTTTTGAAATATTTAAATTTCTACCCAGGTGACCCTTTTTCGTGAACGCGACCCACTTCTCGCGTTTGCGTAGCACGAACCATTCTTCCACCCAAAACCTTTTACGCGAACGCGAGGTCCCTCTTGCGAACACGATGATGAACTGGCCCCAAGCTTCGCAAATGTGATCCCCTACCCCGAACGTGTAGACCAACGCATAAGGTCCCAGTCTGCTCCTCTCTTCTTCGCGACTGCGTCCCTCTTTTCGCGTTCGTCTTTCCCAGACCTTCGCGAACGCGATTCCCTGCTCATGAACACAATGAACTAATCTTCACCTGCCTCCAAAAAACTCTTCGCGAACGCAAACTTCCATCGCGAACACGAAGAAGGAAACAAGACACTAGAAATTTGCAGCCTCAGCCATTTCCAAGTCCAAATTCCCATCCGATAACACTCCGACATCCACTCGAGGCCCCGGGACCTCAACCAAACCTACCAACAAGTCATAAAACATTATACGAACTTAGTCTAGCTATCACATCATATCAAACAACGCTAAAATCACGAATCGCACATCGATTCAAGCCTAATGAACTTTTGAACTTCCAACTTCTACATACGATGTCGAAACCTATCAAATCACCTCCGATTGACCTCAAATTTTGCACACACATCACAAATGACACCACGGACCTACTCCAGCTTCCAGAACCCCATTCTAAGCTCGGTAACCACAAAGTCCACTCTTAGTCAACTTTTATATTTCCAACTTTCGCCATTTCAAGGCTTATTCAACTACAGACCTCCAAATCATAATCCGGACATGCTCTAAGTCCAAAATCACCCATCGGAGCTAACAGAACCATCAAAACTCCATTCCAGAGTCGTTCATACATAAGTCAACATCCGGTCAACCTTTTCAATTTAAGTTTTCAACCTTGAGACTATGTGTCTCAACTCATTCCGAAACCTCTCCGGACCCAAACCAACTACCCCAGCAAGTCACATAGCAGCTATAAAGCATATAACGACCGGTGAGGAGGGGAACGGGATCACAACTCTCAAAATGACCGGTCGAGTCGTTACATCGTCTCCCTCTTAAACAAACTTTCATCCTTGAACGGGTCTAGAAACGTACCTGGAGTCTCAAATAGGCGTGGATATCTGCTCCACATCTCCCGCTCGGTCTCCCAAGTAGCCTCCTCAACTAGCTGACCCTCCACTGCACTTTCACTGAAGCTATATCCTTGGACCTCAACTTTTGAACCTGCCGACCCAAAATGGCCACCGGCTCCACATCATAAGTCAAATCACCATCCAACTAAACCATGCTGAAATCAAAAACATGAGACGGATCCTCGACATACTTCTTGAGTATAGAAACATGAAATATTGGATGCATACTCGACAGACTAGGTGGCAACGCAAGCTTGTAAGCCACCTCTCCAATCCTCTAAAGTACCTCAAATGGCCCAATATACCGAGGGCTCAATTTGCCGTTCTTTTTGACCTCATCACACCCTTCATGGGTGAAACCTTGAGCAGTACCTTCTCCCCAACTGTGTAAGCAAAATCCCGAACCTTTCTATCGGCATAACTCTTCTGTCTGGACTGAGCCATGCGAAGCCGATCTTGAATCAATTTAACCTTGTCAAAAGTATCCTGAATTAAGTTAGTACCCAATAGTATAGCCTTCCCTGGCTCAAACCAACCCACCGGAGATCGACACCATCTTCCATATTGAGCCTCATACGGAGCTATCTGAATGCTCGACTGGTAGCTGTTGTTGTAGGCAAACTCTGTGAGTGGCAGAAACTGATCCCAAGAACCACTGAAATCAATGACACAAGTTCGTAGCATGTCCTCCAACATCTGAATAGTGCGCTCTGATAGTCCGTCCGTCTGAGGGTGAAATGTTGTACACAACTCAACTTGGGTCCCCAACTCATGCTGCACTGCCCTTCAAAACTGCGAGATAAACTGTGTGCCCCGATCTGAAATGATGGACACTGGCACACGGTGAAGGCGAACAATCTCGCAGATGTAAATCTCAGCCAACCGCTCTGAAGAATAAGTAGTCCCAACTGGGATGAAGTGCGCGGACTTGGTCAACTGATCCATAATTACCCAAATAGCATCGAACTTCCTCGAAGTCTGTGGGAGTCCAACTTCAAAATCCATGGTGATACGCTCCCATTTCCACTCCGGAATCTCAATCCTCTGAAGCAATCCACTCGGTCGTAGATACTCATACTTCACCTGCTGACAGTTTAGGCACCGAGCTACAAACCCCAGTATGTCCTTCTTCATTCTCCTCCACTAATAATGCTGCCACAAATCCTGGTACATCTTCGCGGCACCCGGATGAACGGAATACCGCAAACTGTGGGCCTCCTCAAGAATTAACTCATGTAGCCCATCTACATTAGGCACACAAATCTGGCCCTGCATCCTCAACACCCCATCATCCCCGATAGTAACATCCTTAGCATCCCCGTGCTGAACCATGTCCTTAAGGACAAGTCAATAGGGATCATCATACTGGCGCTCTCTGATGTGATCAAATAAGGAGGACCGAGAAACTACACAAGCTAGAACCCGACTAGGCTCCGAAACATCTAGTCTCACGAACTTGTTGGTCAAGACCTGAACATCAACTGCAAGAGGTCTCTCACCAATAGGAATGAATGCAAAGCTATCCATACTCACCGCCTTTCTACTCAAGGCATCGGCCACCATATTGGCCTTCCCGGGATGATACAGAATGGTAATGTCATAGTCCTTTAGCAGCTCCAACCAACTCTGCTGCCTCAAATTTAGATTATTTTGTTTGAACAAGTATTGGAGACTCCAATGATCTATAAATACCTTACAAGACACACCATAGAGATAGTGCCTCCAAATCTTCAATGCATGAACGATGGCAGCCAACTCCAAATAATTAACAGGGTAATTCTTTTCATAGGGATTCAACTGACGTGAGGCATAAGAAATAACTCTACCTCCATGCATCAAGAAACATCCAATACCAATCTGTGAAGCATCATAATACACTGTATAAGAACCGGAAGCTGAAGGTATAACTAGAACTGGAGCTGTGGTCAAGAAAGTCTTGAGCTTCTGAAAACTCTCCTCACACTCATCCGACCACCTGAAAGGAGCACCCTTCTAGGTCAATTTGGTTAAAGATGATGTAATAAACGAGAAACCCTCCACGAAGCAACGATAATAATCGGCCAAGCCGAGGAAGCTCCGAATCTCCGTAGCCGAGGACGGTTTGGGCCAACTCTGAACCGCCTTTATCTTCTTCGGATCCACCTTAATCCCCTCACTGGACACTACGTGCCCCAAGAACACCACCGAACTAAGCCAAAACTCACACTTGGAGAACTTGGCATAAAGTTTCTCCTCCCTCAGCCGCTGCAGCACAATCCTCAAATGCTGGGCATGCTCCTACACCAGGATATCATCAATGAATACTATGACAAATGAGTCGAGATAAGGCTGAAATACATTGTTCATTAGATGCATGAATGTTGTTGCGGTGTTGGTCAGCCCAAAAGACATCACAAGAAACTCATAATGACCATAGCGGGTCCTGAATGCTGTTTTTAGAATATCCGAATCCCGAATCTTCAACTGGTAATACCCCGACCTCAAATCAATCTTAGAGAACACCCTCGCTTGCTGAAGCTGGTCAAATAGATCATTAATGAATGGCAGAGGACACTTTCTTGATTGCAACTTTGTTCAACTACCTATAGTCGATGCACATCCGCATAGTACCATCCTTCTTCTTCACAAACAGAACCGGTGCACCCCAAGGCGACACACTAGGCCTAATAAACCCCTTATCAAGAAGTTCCTAAAGTTGTTCTTTCAATTCCTTCAACTCAGCTAGTGCCATATGATACGAAAGAATAGAAATGGGCTGAGTGCCAGGCACCAAGTCAATACTAAAGTCAATATCCCTGTCGGGCGACATGCCCGGCAAGTGTGCAGGAAATATATCCGCAAAATCTCACACCATCGGAACAGAGTCAATAGTAGGAGTATCAGTACCGACATCCCTCACAAAGGCTAAATAAGACAGACACCCCTTCCCAACCATCCGTTGGGCCTTCAAATATAAAATCACTCTGCTGGGAACATAGTCTAGATAAGCTCTCCACTTGATCCTTGGCAACCCCGGCATCGCCAAAGTCACGGTCTTAACGTGACAATCCAAAATAGCATGATATAGGGACAACCAATCCATACCCAAGATCACATCGAAATCAACTATACTAAGCAATAAGAGATCAACTCCAGTCTCCAATCCCCCAATAGTCACTGCACATAACCGATATACATAGTCCACAATAATAGTATCGCCCACCAGCATAGATAAATGAACAGATGAGACTAAGAACTCACGAGGCATATCCAGATAACGAGCAAACAACGATAATACATACAAATAAGTGGAACCAGGGTGAAACAATGCAAAAGCATCTCTGTGGCATACTGAGACAATACTTGTAATCACTGTGTCTAAAGCAACGGCATTTGGTCTGGCAAGAAGAGCATAGAATCGGGCCTAGCTGCCACCTGATTGGCCTCCCCCTCTAGGGCGACCCCTAGCTGCCTAAGCCCCACCCCGAGCTGGCTGGGCGGGTGGTGAAGTAACTGGTGCTGAAGTTGTAGTTTGACTCCTCTGCTGAGCTGGACCTCCGAAAAGGCGGGGGCAATGTCTCTTTATGTGACCCAAATCTCCACACTCAAAATAACCCCTCTTGAACAATGGCAGCAAGTACTGAGCAGGACCCCGAGAACCCGAATAGCTGTCAGAGGAACCTGGTACAGACAAACCCTGAACTGATGGTGCATGAGATGAACTCTGAGCTAGAAGAGCACTGAGAGATGACTGACCCGGACGGGCACTGTATGAACCATGGCTAGAAGATATACCACGGTGAACTAGACGAGCCATCTGAGCGGGCCTATAAGGACGACCCCTGCTATGGTAAGACTGTCCCCCAGAAGGAACACCACTGGGACCACCCGAACCTCGAGGCCTCTTGGCCACCCTCTCCTCATGCTCCAGACTATGGACCATCTCTATCTACCGAGAAATATCGACCACCTCATCGAAAGTAGCACCAGATACCCTCTCCCGAGTCATGATCAACAACAACCGATATGTGAGGCCATCAATGAACCTCCTAATCCTCTCCCTATCCGTGGGAACCAACCAAACTACGTGACGAGCCAACTCGAAAAACCTCATCTTGTACTGGGTCACAGACATACCATCCTAACGTAGCTGCTCAAATTGTTTGTGCAGCTCCTCCCTGCGAGACTGTGGCACGAACTTCTCCAAGAAGAGCACGGAGAACTCATGCCATGTAAGTGGTGCTGCGCCGACCGGCCTGCACCTGTCATAAGCCTCCCACCATCTGAAGGCAGCCCTAGTAAATTAAAAAGTAGTGAATGAGACCCCATTAGTCTCCAGAATACTCTGTCGTGCGAAGAATCAGCTGGCACCTGTCCAAAAATCCTGGGTATCCTCAAACTCAGCCCCATTGAATGATTGAGGTTGGACTCTCCCAAATCTCTCTAGTCTCCTCTACTCATCATCATTCATAAAGGGACCCACCTGGGCCTGAGCAACTGCAACTGGCTGGGCTGGCGATACCCACGATGTCTGAAGTCCTTGCATCATCTGCTCTGGAGTACGAGTGGCGGGAGTCTGAGTACCTCTCTCGGCCTGAGAAATGGCTGCTGCGGTCGGAACAGAAACCGCCTGAGCAAGGCTGGTGCACACAATCAAAATCTGAGCCAAAGCCTCCTGAAGGCCTGAAATCACAATGGGCACAACTGGTGCCTGAGCTGGCCCTATTGGCTCAACCATATCTGGTACTTGCTCCTAAGTTAGAGCAACTGGTGGATCTACAGGTGCTGCTCTAGTTGTTGTACGAGCTGCACCTCTACCCCTACCGCGGCCCCTAACTCGACCTCGGCCTCTCGTGGCCCTAGCCGGTGGTACTGGTGACTGTCTGTCCTAACCGGTAGCATGTGTCCTCACCATATTTGAGAGAATAGAACAATAGAAATTTAGTGACCGGAATCAACAAATATGCACGACAAGAATACAAGAATGTGAAGTTTCCTAAGGATTCGACAGCCTCTCGAAGATAAGTACAGACGTCCATAGCGATCTGCAAGACTCTACTAAACCTGCTCATGACTCGTGAGACCTATGTAACCTAGGCTCTGATACCAACTTGTCACGACCCAAAAGTTAGCCTGTCGTGATGGCGCCTAACGTGGTACTAGGCAAGCCGATACCTCGAAACGTTCTTCTAAGTGAAAAATGAAATAAAATAGGTTTAAATAATTAAAGCTTTCATAAACTGGATAGAAAGTCAAAACTCAATACGAAAGTTCCTAAAACTAGGGTGTCACTGAGAACATGAGCGTCTATACAACTCGAGTCTGAAAATATTGTCTATGAAAAAAAACTAAAACTAAATACATAAAGCTGAAAGATAGGGAGGGAGAGTCAAGGTTTGCGAACGCCGGGCAACTACCTCAAAATCTCCAAATGATCAAGCTGCTCAGATAATTAACACCTACCGTGACCGGTAACACTTGGATCTGCACAGGAAGTGCATGGTGTAGTGTGAGTATAACCAACTTAGTAAGTAACAAGATTATCTATTGGACTGAAAGTAGTGACGAGCTCAGTCAGTACAGTTCAATATAAAATTAATGGTACAGAAATGTAGGCATATTTTCAAGTTCAACAGATAAAAGCTCAAAACAAGTAAAATATATCAACTCTGAATGATATGAGCGATATGACATTTCTATATCTACCTGCCACTGTACATGTTGTATGTGGTATACTACAATGGAAGCCTCGCGTATTCACACCCTCAGAGTACTCAATCACTCAGTAGAGTACGGGGCAGATCTAGCCCAAGGAAGATCCATCCCTTAATATAAATGTATAGGGCAACTCCATGCCCGGGGAACTCCATCCCAAATATAATATCCACTGCGCTCACTATGGGGGTACGTGGAGAATATACGGATAACAACAGATTATTCAACTATACAGTCCCATGAAATTGACCGAGTCACAATTACTATGGTGAACGCCCACACGCCTGTCACCTAGCATGTGCGTCACCTCAACACCAATCACATGACACAAAATTCGGGGTTTCATGCCCTCAGAACCAAGTTTAGAACAGTTACGTACCTCAAACCGTGCGAAACTCTATCCTACAAGCCCTTGCCTCGCGAAACGAGCTCCAAATGCCTCGAATCTAGCCACAAATATCTCGTTACAATCAACACGGGCTAAGGGATCAATTCCATAAGAAAATACTAAGTTATTAATCAAAATTCAAAAAGTCAACTCAAAAGGAGGCCCCCAGGCCCACGTCTCGGAATCCGATAAAAGTCACAAAATCTGAACACTCATTCAACCACGAGTCCACCCACACCAAAGTTACTCAAATCTAATACCAAAATCTCAATCAAATCCCCAAACTTCGGCCTAAGAACTTTCCTCCATTTCCCCCTTATTTTTTACCCCAAATCACTAATTAAATGATGAAATCAAAGACATAAATATGAAATTTAATCAAAACTAAGTAAGAATCACTTACTCCAATCACCCACTTAAAAATCTATCCAAGAATCTCCTCCCACCGAGCTCCCAAAATCAAATTGTGAAAATAAACTCAAACCCTCGTTTTGAAATATTTAAGTTTCTGCCCAGGTGACCCTTCTTCGCGAACGCGACCTACTTCTCGCGTTCACGTAGCACAAACCATTCTGCCGCCCAAAACCTTCTACGCGAACGCGAGGTCCTTCTCGGGAACGCGATGATGAACTGACCACAAGCTTCGTGAACGCGATCCCCTTACCCCGAACGCGTAGACCAACGCGTGAGGTCCCAGTCTGCTCCTCTCTTCTTCCCGAACGCGTCCCTCTTCTCGCGTTCGATGCACCATCTTTCCCAGACCTTCGCAAACGCGATTCCCCACTCAAATGTGATGAACAAATCTTCACCTGCCTTCAGATACTCTCCGCGAATGCGGTACTCCCATCGCGAGCGCGAATAAGGAAACCAGACACTAGAAATCTGCAGCCTCAGTCATCTTCCAAGTCCAAATTCCCATCTGAAATCCACCCCAGGCCCCCGATACCTCAACCAAACGTACCAACAAGTCTTAAAACATCATACGAACTTAGTTGAGCCTTCACATCACATCAAACAATGCCAAAACCACGAATCGCGCATCGATTCAAGCCTAATGAACTTTTGAACTTCCAACTTCTACATATGATGCCGAAACCTATCAAATCACGTCCGACTGACCTCAAATTTTGCACAGATGTTAAAAATGATATCACGGACCTACTCCAACTCCCGGAACACCATTCCGAGCCGGGTAACCACAAAATCTACTCTTGGTCAACTTATAAATTTTTAATTTTTGCCATTTCAAGCCTAGTTCAACTATGGACCTCCAAATCATAATCCGGACATGCTCCTAAGTCCAAAATCACCCAGCGGAGCTAACGGAACCATCAAAACTTCATTCGGGAGTCGTTCACACATAAGTCAACATTCGGTCATCCTTTTCAACTTAAGCTTTCAACCTTGAGACTAAATGTCTTAACTCATTCCGAAACCTCTTCGGACCCGAACCAACTACCCCGATAAGTCACATAACAGCTATAAAACACATAATAAGTAGTATATGAAGGAACGGGGCCACAACTCTCAAAATAACCGGCTGAATCATTACAAGTAGTTATTATAGTGTTTTGATAAGAAATAGAACTCCTAAATTCCCTCAAAAGGAAATCGAGTTTCCACTCAATGTCTAACAAAATTCGTACTAATCTGTTTACGTGGTAACCGATAAGCATTAAGACAAATTACAGAGAGGGGATGCTTAAAAAGCATCAGCGTAGACAGAAACTGCTCAATTGTTATTAGTACTCCCTCCGTCTCACTTACTTTTTTAGTCTGTTTCAAAATAAATTATATATTTTTAAATTTAGAAATAATTCAAGTTTAAACTCTTTATTTAACTCATTTTACCCTTAATAAAAAGTTTTTATAACCATAAAAATATCATGGCCCCACAAAGCTTTTACCCTTTAAATTTTTAATTCCATAAGTTTCAAAAAAAATTATTTTTCTTAAACTCCGTACCGAATCAAATTATTTCATCTAAATTAAAACGGAAGGAGCAGTAGTAATTAACAACTTGCCTTAATAATGAAGAAAGCGAGGCCGCAACCTCAGTCCTACATAAAATGGACCGAGCTACGGGCTTGGGCTCTGAGCAAAAATGAGTTGTATATATGCTATAACAAGTAACAACCACTTTAGCTGGGAAAAGAGAAACAAGAATGATGTTTGCAGAGACAAGTGCATCCTATCAAATGATCAGAAATATAAAACGAAAACCCTCCTAATGCACTTCAAAAACTCGAACTCACTCCTTTGCCAATTGTACAGCAAGCATCATTGCGCTCAGTTACTTGGTTGGTAAATCAAATGATCCTTTCCTTACTTTTCAATCACCCCCACCCTACTATTAGGCTTGTTATGTTCTATATTGTATACTTTCTTGTACATTCAACCTTACTAGTAAACCATACGTCGATGTGGTGGGATAACTGAGATTTTTTCATCTTTAATCAGAGGTTACACTCGGGCTAAAGCTTTAAGAATAGAGAAAATCCTAGCAGGGAGTGTTTCCCTCTTTAATTGGCCCTAATACGTGACGCGAATACGGATTAGTCGAGCCAGTGAATTTCGAACACCGAATAATTACATACCAAAAACAGAAAAACCTTATGAATAACCATGAAGAAAATTTGTTAACATGAAAAAATACGTTTTAAGGAAGTGGAGTTTATTCTCTTGGTAGTTTTAAGTCATATAGCTTATGAAAGATAATAAAAAATTTATTTAATCTTTTCTAATGTATAAAAAGAACTTACAAACATTATATTGTCGAATTTGCGTAATATTCTCGTTGAAAACCTGTGAATTTCATTGTTTAAGGCTTAAATATGGTTACTTTTGTTTTCAATTGAATTATGGTTGCTCATGTCCTACCGAAATGCCATCAAATTTGCGTCAGTACCCACCCTCCACTCAACCGTGTCTAAGCATTCTTTCTTAGTAAAAACTTCACAATATATTCCTAGTCATTTTCACTCCAAATTTCGGGTACATTTCTCCCTGTATCAGACCATTATTAATTTTCTGCACATGATTGTGACCATCAACCAGAAAACCCTTCTGAGGTATGACGAACAGTAGCAGAGCTAGGATAGCTGAAGGGATTCATTCGATCCCCATTCGTCATATAATTTATACAGTCTATATAAAGTCAAATTTGATTTTTATGTGTATATAACAGAAGATTATGTATTTGTCTTTTTGTGTGTTTACCTTTTTATTTTTTAAGTTTCCTTATTGAAAATCTTACTTCTACCGCTCGGTTTGAAGCATTCATGATGTGTAGACTTTTAATATGTTTAACCTTTAAAATTATTTCTCCATCCGTTCAAATTTAAATGAAACTTTCCTTTTTAGTTCATTTCAAAAGAATGACATATTTATATATTTGAAAATAATTTAAATTTAAAATTTTTATTTTACTTATTTTATTCTTAATGAAAATTTTTTTATAGCCGCAAAAATATTAAGGCCCCACAAAACTTTTATCTCTTATACCTTTAGGACTACACATTTTAAAATTTGTTTTTTTTTTTATATTTTGTGCTAAATCAAACTTTATTATCTAAATTGAAACGGATGGAATATTACGGTGTACGAAACATGTTGAAATCCTAGTGACTCACTTCAATTTGTACTTTTCTTGGACATTTGCTATCACTATTGCTGTACCCATTTTTGCGTTATCAACAAGTCAATTCCCAGATGGGTGCAAAATTCGAAACGTGCAAGTAAAGAGTTTTTCCCTTTGGTGCTAAACATCTTTATGTCTTAATCACATTTCTAACTGAGTACATATGCACATGAAAGCACAAACTTACTTATAGGCAAGTAGGGGTGTTCCTAATTAGGTTAAAATTTTGATTAATTAGTGGTATACTTTGTTGATGGGCACAGTAGAGAAACAACCTAAGCTAATTAAGGCTAGCTTGAAGTGGGAGTAGGAGTCTTAATTTCAGGCAAAAAATTCCTCCCACGGAAAGGTGTCTCAAATTTATCAAAGACTGGCTTTATAGTCAGCTGTAGATTAGCTGCTTCTCAGTTAAAAGTAGTGAAATGACTCAAACCACTAACTTCTATGAACTACGAAGACATGACATAAATGCAGACAGAATGGAACTAGAAGGTGGAAAAGGTTCATTCGAATCAATTTTAGTGGAAAATTATAATGTGTATATAAGATAAAAATTTATATATATCAAATCTCCTTATCTTCTTTGTATTTTTTTTTTTTAATCTTATTGATGAAATTCTGTTTTCACCAGTAGGTGCAGACTCTTCTTTTTTTTTTTTTTTTTTGGGTAACATATTACTGCTTATTAAAAAAGATGGTGAAATTTGGTAGACCGGACAAATAAGAACCAGACAATTGCTGCCTCATTCATGTCAGTTACTTAAAATTTACTCCTTCCATTTAAACAAAAAATTAAAACATTAGAGTACGAGCATAAAAATCTCTAATTTTCTCTTAGTTCAAACATTTATTTTATATTTTTAAATTAAATATGAGATAATATAAAAAGTACTATAAATTACTGCTTTTTTAGAATTAAATTTATTGAAAACTATATGATAAGTTTTAGTTAATACCATATAAATATGATTCTTCAAATAGTAGTAGTGTCATATAATATGAATTAATTCTTTTCCTGATTAGCCATCATTGTCGTGCGTACGAATTTGGAGTGTCCTTAATTACGGATTGCGAAACGGAAAAATGAAAAAGAAAGGGGAAAAGCACAACATTTTGTTTGGCCTTTTCCATCCAGAGAAGTTAAAATCAAATTTAAGAAGAGACATCCAAGTCCTGCCCAGAAATCTCCATGAAAGTTACCTTATAATTAGTAAAAGTGGAGCATGGGAAGGAATACTGTTAGGTTTCTTTGGCTTTATGCTGCAAAACTTTTAGTACGGTGATTAAGTACTAAATAATTATACTGCAAACAATATCAAACACATATCAGATAATAAGTAAGAAACATTAACATATACGTAACGTATAGGAGTAGTTTTTAAGGAAGAATTAATTTAAATAGCCACCTACTCAATCATTTAAATTAAAAACAATCGGCGTATTTATAATATATGTATGATCTATGTATTATATGTATATACTCGTATGTATATATAGTTTAATGGCATTTTTGCATTACATAAATCTAATGTATGTGTTGCTAATACGTGAACGGTTATGTTACATCAGATTTGCTATAAAATATTACAAATATTATCATAGAAATTTTGTAATATTTTGTAACCAAACATTCAACTATTAATATCTAATTTTACGCAGAGATTATTTTCTCTTAAACATTAAAAGACAAAGCAAATCTCAATAATCTGAAGTGGTAATAAGAAATACGAGTCCTAAGTCCAAAAAGACTAAACGTTCCAAATTATTATATATTGGTAGAGATGAGATTAAAATTTCTACTTGCAAACGCATTTCCTAACATGATTGATCTTTCCTTTTATCTTTTTCTTAAAATATTATGTTAAAGAATCTTTCTGATAATTAAAATAAGCTTTTTGGGGG